>OMKI01036976.1:0-10426 GCA_900302315.1 Phycis blennoides
ATATTGGTCAAAGCCTCAGCTGTAGAAATCGATAAAAAAAAAAAACAAACAAACAAACCCCGAATCAAATGAAAACCTACCTTGCCAGGGCGGCCTGTAGCTCCTCCTCCTTCTTGGCCAGCTGGGCGCGGAGCTCGGCGATCTGAGCTTGCAGCTCGGCGATCTGGTCGTGGAGCTCCGTGGAGTCTCCCTCCAGCTTGCGGCGGTTCTTCTCCAGCTCCTGGCGCTGCTTCTCCTCGCGACGGAGGCGGTCTGGGGGGGAGACGCCGAGACTTGAGAGACGAACGAGCGCTTTGAAGGACGACAGGCCGGAGAACGCCGCCATGCACCGGCCCCCATGAAGACAAACCTCAACGATGCATCAAACAGACAGTGCCACAGCATATACTGTACATCTTTTAGAAAAGAGGTCTGGATTGGTGAACCAGGAAAGAATCGTCTTTTCTTGAGAATATTCCTGAAGCCATTTCCTTTATTGGACTGCATTCACCAGTCCAGCAAGATGTCAAGAGTCAACCAGTCTACATTGTGGTCGTTGGTTCGTGTGATTGTGTGTGTGTGTGCCTGCCACCACCTTACCCTCCAGGTCTGTGATCATGGCCTCATGCTTGGTCTTCAGCTTCTGCAGACTCTTGGACTTCTCCTCCTCCTCCGCCAGGTTGGAGGTGAACTCTGAGATCTTCTCCTCAAACTGCTTCTTCTCCTGCGCACACAAACACACACACAAAGCCATGTGTTTTATTCATGGCTATTCATTCAAGAGCTGTTTGATGATATACGATGCTTTTATCAGTGTACTCAACTATATCAACATCACCCTCTTCCCTGCTCCCTATAAAACTACATCCTGAAGAAATTGTGTTGCCAGGGACGGATTTAAACAATGATTTAATGTTTAAACTATTTCTCAATGCAAGTTCTGCTGGACAGACTTCTCCAAAGGGACTTGATACGAGTGTAGGATGGTTGTGGTGACCATGAATGATGGGGTTTTGATGCACAGACCTTGTTGAGTTTGTTGTTCTGGTCGTCCAGCATCATCACGTCATCCTCCACCTTCTTCATCTTGGCCTCCAGGGTCACCTTTTCCAGCTGGAGTCTCTGCCTGGCAGCCTCCTCCTCATCCAGCTGTTGCTCCAAGTCCTGGAGAGGGACAGGTGAACATGTCTTTACACACTCCTGTCATCTTGCTTTGTCTCTACAGTATATACATTTAGAGGGTTTTTTTTTTCCTTTTCTTGTTTTTCCATTTTGCATTTAATTTCACATGCTTCATCAAAGTCAAAACCAGTTTTTGAATCTACAGAGACGGACAGACGGAGACAGAGACAGACGGGGATAGACAGACGGGGACAGAGACCAAGAGACAGACGGAGACAGACAGAGACAGAGAGACAGACAGGAGACAGACAGAGACAGAAGAGACAGACGGAGATAGACAGAGACAGAGACAGACGGACACAGACAGAGACAGAGACAGACAGAGACCGAGAGACAGAGAGACAGACGGAGACAGACAGAGACAGAGAGACAGACAGAGACAGAGAGACAGACAGAGACAGAGACAGACAGAGACCGAGAGACAGAGACTGAGAGACAGACGGGGACAGACGGAGACACAGCGACTGAGAGACAGACAGGGACAGACGGAGATAGACAGAGACAGAGAGACAGACAGCGACTGAGAGACAGACAGGGACAGACGGAGATAGACAGAGACAGAGAGACAGACAGAGACAGAGAGACAGACAGGGACAGACGGAGACAGACAGAGACAGAGACTGAGAGACAGACAGAGACCGAGAGACAGACAGAGACAGAGACTGAGAGACAGACAGAGACCGAGAGACAGACAGGGACAGACGGAGACAGACAGAGACTGAGAGACAGACAGAGACCGAGAGACAGACAGGGACAGACGGAGACAGACAGAGACAGAGAGACAGACCGAGAGACAGACCGAGAAGGAAGCCAAACAGACAGACGCCCGGCGCTGCCGAGCCCCCCCAAACAGACGCTGCCGAGCCCCCCGGGCGTCGGCACTCCGCTGGCCCCTCGCTCGGGCTCCACCCACCCCGATGTTCTGCTGCATCTTCTTCCTCTCCGTCTGCAGCGAGGTGGACCGCTCCTCCTCCTCCTCCACGCGGGCCTCCAGGTCGTGCAGGATCTCCTCCAGCTCCTGCTTCTTGGCGGCCAGGCGGGACCTCATCTCCTCCGCCTCGGCACACAGCTCCGTCTCCGCCTGCAGCTGCTCCTGCAGGGCCAGCTTCTCCGCGCTCAGCTACACGGGGGGAGAGAGGGGGGAGAGAGGGGGGAGAGGTCTTCAGACACTCTACTTACTGCAGGTTGTTCTGGTGTGGCGCATCGTCTGTCCCCCCCCCCCCCACTTGATAACGCATTGTTGTTAATATTCATCATGCAAACAGACATGTGAGTGGGCCTGGGACCTGCTGCCCTCTGGTGGCCAGCGGGGAATTAGTGCTGCTTCAGCTCACCTGCTTCTGCTTGCCCTCCATCTCCTGGAGCTGCTGCTCAGCATACACCTGCTTCTCCTTCACCTTGTAGAGCTCCTCATCCTTCGCCAGCATCTCCTCCTCCTGCCTGCTCACCTGGAGCAGAGGCTTCACCTTGGGGGGGAGGAAGGGGAAGGAGACACAGAAAGACAGTGGAGTGTCAAGTAAAATTGACCAAAAAGCTTGACCAATGAGATGTCATGGATGAGGGCCGGGCAATATAGACAAACTATTACAGTACGCACAAGGAGCTTAGCATACCATTGAGAATGCAATCCAATATTTTAGATGATGTACAAAGATCTATACATATTCACAAAGATTAGTTTATATTGCAGACATTTGTAGGACATATCCTCCCAACACAACGGAATAGCATTACAAATCTGCGTCAGGATATCTATATTTTATGGCCCAGGGATCCCGGCAGCATTAAGATCGGTTCTTGACCTCTGACCCCCAGGAGGTGGTTACCTTGGTGAACAGCCTCCACCACTGCCAGTTCCTGAGCTTCAGGTAGGCGGCACAGTTCCTCTGGATCACCTTCATGGCTGTCAGCTGCTGCTGCCGCTTGGCAAATGCCCTGCGAGGAAGTTTGTGATTAACAACCTTAACCATTAAAACAAAAGCACACCCAAACAGCCAAATGTTAACCCTACATGCCACCATTTCTAGTGCATCATGGGAAATGACCACAGGAGAAGTATGTATACAAGTTGGACCAGGGAGGAGTGAGTAGTCTTACTTGCGGGCCACGTAACCACGGCACCAGGCCTGGAAGCTGATGATGACATCAGTGATCTTCATGTCTCGCTCCTCCTCCAGGTGAGCCAGGACTCCGGCGCGGAAGAACACCTTGCTCTGTCCGATCCGGTACAGGTTGGGATCCAGCTCCAGGCTTTTGATCTGACCGGAGAGAGGTGACGGAGCTTGTTACTCACTGTTCGAGATCAACAGTTTTATATTAACAAGGTGGTTCCATCATTAATTACTTTTCCTATTGACATCATCAAATCTAGATACCGTGAAACATCCGTAATCGAACGCTTCTGAAGTCGAACAATTCGCTTCTCGAACAAAACATTGGACAACTTCCATCCCAGAACTCGACCTAATTTCGGGATTCGTCCGCTTTGGTGACGGCGAGTTGAGCATCAGTACGCCATGGAGTCTGTACGGAGGAGACTCACGCTCCAACTCTCTTTGTTCTGTACATCATTATTTGCTATTCTGTGCCTCTTTTTCCATTTTAACATTTACTATAAAACTAAGCCTCCATCACGCCTCCAAAGAAGGCTGGCGCTCAGGAAAAGCAGAAAATAGTGCGAACAACGAACGAGTTGAAGGAAGTCATCTCGAAGCATGAACACGGGATGCGCGTGTCTGATATTGCTTCACTTTATAGAATAAGGAAGTGCTAACGATGTTATTTTAGTACCGTTTATCCAGGTTAAATGCAAGATTTTATACATGAAATACGATGCATGTAGGTCTAAATATGCAATTATCTGGGACTCTGGAACAGATGAATCAATTTTACATTAATTCTCATGGGAACATTTTTTTTCAGTTTTCGAAGTTAAAGAAATACTAGTTAAATCATACAACAAGGTAGATGTCAAAGTTAGAACATTTAGTATATGTTAACATTTACATGATACAAGTTAGGTGCCGGGATAACCGTTTGTCTTTCTTAACCACATTCAGATGAATTTGATGGTTTAATGGGTTCATTCCAAATTCATCATCACCAGAAGGAGAGTTTGTACAAGGGTTACCCCAGTACAAACTCCCCTTCTGGTTCTTTAAGTCATAACTAGGTGTTCGTACCATGAGCACGCAGGCTTGCTTGCCATCCATGAAGCCCTTGGGAATGGCATTGGGAGTGAGGATCTCATACCTGGAGTCAGACACAAGGGATTATTACACACAGGTCTTATTAGTGGAGTAACAGTGAACACTAACAATAATGTGTGTGCACGGAGAACAACTTCTGTGAGTGTGCTGTATTTGTGCATATCTATATCAAGTGAATTATTGTAATGCATTTCATGTGTACATCACCTCTGTCTGAACTCCTGGAAGACGATGCGGTTGGGGAAGCCCTGTCTGCAGATCCTGATCCCCTCCAGGACTCCGTTACACCTGAGCTGGTCCAGGACCAGGTGA
The DNA here is from genome assembly GCA_900302315.1 of Phycis blennoides. Lineage (NCBI taxonomy): Eukaryota > Metazoa > Chordata > Actinopteri > Gadiformes > Phycidae > Phycis > Phycis blennoides. The sequence continues at coordinate 4,683 of OMKI01036976.1, forward strand.
GGGTCCAGCTTACCGGCCTGCAGTGAGGAACACACAACGGGTCATTACCTGTACTCGTCTAGTTGGTGCCAACGGCAGAAAACCAATCTAATGGTTGGTCCAATCTGGTCAATGATGGCAGACCAAATCCAAACTACAGCTACTGCCATGGCAACAGACCAAATCCGATCCACTGTCACGGTTACAAACCAACTCAACCACCTAATCGAAGCATTAGACTCATGCTAGCATAGCATGCCGGCTAAACTGATCCTAGCACGCTACCATATGAGCGGCGTCATACATGTTCAAATCCTGATCAAAACAAACGGCGACTGCTCTTAGAGGGGGGGGCGGCACTGCACCTTCTTCTCGTGGTTGGGGATGATGCAGCGGACGAAGTTGGGGTTGGTGTTCCTCAGGGTGGCCATGAGCTTGGACAGCTGCTCCTTGTAGAGCTGGCCCACCGTGCGGAACATGCCCTTGCGGGTCTTGAAGGCCCCGGGCATCTCTGACATCCCGGCCACCTTGTCCAGGCCCACGATGCGGTCCACTGGAGGGGAGAACCATCGAGTTAGCACGGGGATGAAGGGTCAAGGGTCACCTTAGAAATCACCAAACCAGTCGTTTAGCATTTATTAGTCCATTAGTCCTATTTCTGTAAAATATTCCTTTTTATTCATCTGAAATCATACTTAATTCATGATGAACTTGTACCGATATTTCTTCAAGAGATTTGCAGTACGTTGCAAACAGTGTTTAAAAAAACCAAAAAAAACATGGCATAAACCTTTATAAATCATAATCTTGTGTCGATTTCCACCGGGACACGTTTCAAACTACCAAAACTGTTGTGTCTTCCTGAAAAACGTGCCGAAGACGTGATTCTTAATAAAACATCAAACAATAAATCAGTCAAACGTGAGGAAACACCACACACACACACACACAAAGTGAAGCCAGGGGGCACTGGAGAGCAGGGTCACACCATGCCAAGGAGTCATCGCAAGGAGAAGTTCAATGCAATTCACGTGAAACATTTGTGTGCACTTCGTAAACATCACTGCAAATACCTTCCGTGTGGAGGGATGACTACATAGCATCATTAGGAGTCTTGTTTTACGTTGAAATCACACATTTACAATAAAAAGGGTGACAAAAATGTAGTTTTCTTTGGTGATTACACAACCAAACCCATGCAGTTGAATATACCCATTGTTGTAGTACCCATGACCAACACCAGGGGTCCCCAAACACACTATTACACAGGGAGAGAAGCAGAAATCAAGGATTAACGTGTAAAGAGCTAAGAGAGACCAGATGCACAGTTTAATAAAAACGAGTTAAGTAGACGTGGGAGAAGACAGTATACATACACAGACAACATGTGAAATGCTTTAGGGCATGGGAAGACTTGACGATGGGAGAGTGAGGATGAGGAAGATGGAGGACAGAAGACGAGGCAGATGGGGGACTGATGAGGAAGATGGGGGCTTGGTGATGAAGATGATTGGATTGCGGGTAACGCGTACATACGACAGCGAGTTAATTCAAGTAAAACCCGGGTCACCTGAGTCATCGTGCAGAATAGGAAAGCGTTTGTAGAAATAGGCTCTCTGACAACTCAGTATCCCTGGGGGCCAGTAGGGCCCCGTGGAGGGAGGAGTACAACGGAACGGGGCCGAAAAGGGAAGGGCGAGGACGGACGAGGAGATAAGGGAGGTTCAAAGGTTAAGAGACAAAGGTAAGGCCGTGGACCGTGAAGAGAGAAACAGAGGGCAACATGAAGCTTTCATGGATACATCTGTGGCTCAATTCTCCATGTATTCATGCTTTCACATGCTCATGTATTAACCTCTTCAGTTCTTCATGTATTGTACATGCTCATGTATTCATGTGTCCATGAATTATGTACAATAAATTCAAAATGTAATGTTTTCAATTGAATGGTATGAATGCACTAAATTGTATACATGGTGAAAGTATCCATGTATTACAAGGCATTTATTGCACAGCTTTGTTCAATACTTTTGATCAAGAAGGGGATTCAGTTACTTCTGTGAAGCAGACCCCAGCGATGAATAACAGATTCTACAGTTGGTAAAAGAGTCCAGAGTCTGACATCGTTTATTTTAGCAGAAGCAATAAAAAGATTTGGTTTACCAATAAAATGTTTCGTTTGCATCGGGGGGGCCTGAAATCACCCGGTAGAGGTCTGTGTTGCAAAAACGTCCTCCTTCGCAGTACCTTATCCCTAACGAGTCGGATGATATTCACGCGTGTCCATATACTTAATGGTATTCATGTATGGAGTGGTGTTCACATATACGTCAGTCCCCACAGTGGACCAGGCTGCGTCGGTTGCCGTCTCCCCAGGATTCAGGTGACCATTGGGGGGGGGGGGGGGACCGTGGCGGTCTGAACCTACCATCCTTCCAGAGCTCGGAGACGAACTTGTCGGTGGACTGGTTGAGCAGGGAGGCCACGTTGTCGTTGAGGGGGTCCATGTTCTTCATCAGCCACTCGTCAGCCTTGTAGTCCACCTGGAGAGGGAGAAGAACAGGAGGGTTAAAGGTCAAGACGACGCAAAACAACCCGGAGGATGTCATCAGGACGGGAATGAGACAACATCTTGAATGTATCAGATTCAGATATTTTTTAATCCATTTTCATTTCATTTCTTGTTTTTTTTTTTTGCCATTGAAGCCATACATTAACTTAATACATTTTACTTCATTGAAATAGCACAAGATGTCTTTATGACTACTCATCTGGGATGGGGTGTGTCAGAGAGGGAGTGAGTATGGGAAGGGGTGAGTGGGGGAGAAAGTGGGGGGAGTCAGGGGTGAGGCCGACCTTGCCGGCGTAGTGCATGATGCAGAAGTCCGCCTCGTCCTTCAGTTTCTTGGGCTTGTGGAACTTTGAGTGGGTGCCCTGCTCCTGGAGCACCTTCTCCACAAAGGACTTGTCGGTGGCCTTGGGGAACCAGCACTCCTCGTCCAGTAGGGCCAGGATGCCTGGGGGGTTGGCCTGGGGAGGGGGAGACACAACCACGTTGAGAGCCGGGCCGCCTGCGCGGAACAATACATGTACACAGATCCAGCCAAACAAGACCAGGATGGAGGCTGACTTCAAACCAAGCATGGTGGAACAACTTAATGAGGAATCCCTCAGGAAGTTCATTTCTCAAACCTAAAATAATACGGAAACATATTGCCTTGAAACGGTCATTAAAAAGATGCTTTTGGTTCTAAACAGACTCCTGGTTCAGTGGAATATTGATATTACGGGCAGATGTTGGGTTAAAACACCGTGTGTGGCAAGTAGATACACAGCACAATAAAACCGGTTCTCCAGCAGTTCCACAAGGTGTTACTGCTGGAGAAACCCTACATCACAGGGGTTACCGTTTGAATACCAGCACATCCCAGGTAGTACTAGCAAGGTGCTACTGGTGAACTCACAGGTTTCTCGATGAGGTCGATGCAGGGCTGCAGGTCCAGGCCGAAGTCGATGAAGCTCCACTCGATGCCCTCCCTCTGGTACTCCTCTTGCTCCAGGATGAACATGGTGTGGTTGAACAGCTGCTGCAGCTTCTCGTTGGTGTAGTTGATGCACATCTGCTCAAACGAGTTCAGCTGGAGGGAGAGAAGAAGAAAGATGTTAATTGATGTTCATGTCACTGGTCAGCGTGGCAAGTATTAGCATCAGCTCAACTTTCCAAAACACTTGAAATAATAACGGATGAATAGATTAAATAAACTTCCAAGAAATGCAGCCATTAGATAATGGTTTGTAAATGCAATATTAGATTAAAGAATTGATCAATATAGGTTTTCATTTGAACATTTTTACAATTTTAACATTAAGGGATCAAGCTAGCATTAGGCTACGTCTTCTAGCGTTGTGTTTCGCCAAGGGTTGGAAACAAGCGCCTCTTTCCCCCGAGCGAGAGCCGACGTGCGGCCGTCGCCCCACACACGCTCCCCAAGCTCACCTCAAAGATCTCGAAGCCGGCGATGTCCAGGATGCCGATGAAGGAGGCGCCCTGCCTCTTGGTCTTGTCCAGGGCCTTGTTGAGCCTCATCACCAGCCAGCGGAACATCCTCTCGTACGTGGCCTTGGCCAGCGCCTCCACGGCGAACTCCGCCTGCTCCTGGGTCTGGGCCTTCTGCACGTAGTCGCGGCCCACCTTGATCCTGGGGGACAGGATGGCCCGGGTGAAGTCCGTCACGTTCATGCCCATCAGGTGGCACACCTTCTGGGCCGCTGGGGGGGGGGAGAAGGAGAGGGTGTTGGTTTACCGTGGGAGGTTGGATTCTTTACACGTTGGGGTACTGCGGTCAGTGTTAACGATCTCTATGCCCCGTTTGCCGTATGATCGCCGGATTCATTATGACCGTCTTGGGAACAACTGTCGCCTGGTCCGACCGCGGTGTACTCACTACATGAAGAGCAACAGCTCCGGCACACAAGCGATACTGTGAGGCGTTAGCAGCCGTGTTTTCCAGCGTGGAGTCGCTACGCTAGACGTTAGGCGAAGTCATGCTGTTGTTGTCTGGCATGGAGACTTCACGGCTCCTCTACGGTGCATTAGATGCTCTGCGGTACTGGGACCGGTGTTGTCTAAGCTGCTCTCAGAACATGAGACGTTATGTGGCGGCTGTACCGGTGTTGTCTGGCATAGAGGCTTGGTCTGTATGGCGTTCCTTCTTGAAGCTCATGTTCCCCAGCTGGAGAACGGAGGACACCACCTTCAGCATGCCTGCACAGGAACATGACACACGAGAGTAAAAACCACAACACAATAGCCTTGATGTCAGCCTGGCAAACCAGAGAATGCCTTAACGCATGTCTGAACATTACAACATTTCAGATCTTCCATTTTAAAAATCAGTTTTAAACCCGTTTTATATCAAGCTTCACACAGAGATCTTTACATCCCTCTTGTTAATTATACATGTTATCCCTTTTTAAGTATTACTAGGCTTTCACCAGTGACAGCCACATTTCCCCTGAGATGAATAAAGTAAATCTAGTGTCAGGCTGCCCCCTGTGTGTGGTTGGTGGTACTGCGCGGATAATAAGACTGGCGTTCTGACCGATCTGCTCGTCCTCAGGGATGCTCATGATCTTCATGGCCTCCAGGGTCTCCGTGAACAGGTCCTTGTCCTGCTGGCCCGGGATGGTCAGGTTACCGTTGGACACAAACCGGTAGTTGTTGTAGCCCTCCAGACACAACTCGGCTGAGAGAGAGCGAGAGAACAATTTTATTCACTAACCGCTGTTACCTTGGCAATGCAAAACAAGTTTTTTATCATGCCAAAAAAAAGCATTTAAAATGTACAACTTCAGAGAAAGAACGGTGGAGAAAAAGCACATCTACACACAAAGCAACGACCCTCAGAGGTGACGGGCGCGTGTGTGAGACTGCGTGAGGAGTCTCTCTTACAGCGCATCGCGTCTCCAGCTCCCGTGAGCATGTAGTAGAAGATGTGGAAGGTCCTCTCATCCTTGGCCTGGCGGATGGCACGGGACTTCTCCAGCAGGTCTGGAGGTCGGTCAGTCAAGGTCTGCACTTCACTACGTTACCCTGTTACCCTCTGGACACCCAAGCACATTAAACAGAGCACCTAGTGGTCCAAGCACATTAAACAGAGCACCTAGTGGTCCAAGCACATTAAACAGAGCACCTAGTGGTCCAAGCAGTCCAGACCAGAGCTTCCTCACCTTGGTGTCGGGACCCTATAGGGGTGGCCTGATGT
>OMKI01036999.1:9561-33105 GCA_900302315.1 Phycis blennoides
TCCCCCCCCCCCCCCCCCCCCCCCCCCTTTCTTCCCCCCCCCCCCCTTTTCCCTTTTCCCCCCCCCCGGGGGGCCCTTCCCCCCCCCCCCCCCCCCAATGGAGATTGAAAGGAGTGCCGCTGGTTCTTTCCGTTGGTTTAGGCCGCAGCGGAGACCGCGTACGACATGGTGTCTCCCGTGCCCGATGAAAGAGACGCCAGAAGGCTGAAGCGCATCTCTCACTACGGGCTGGCTCACCAGCCCGTGGACCTGCGGGAAGGCGTGGCCAAAGCCTACACCGTCGTCAAAGAGGTACGGAAACGTTAAGCCCCCCCCCCCCCCCCGTGCTTTCCATCAAACAAACAAATGGGGCGGCAGTAGCTCAGTGGGTAGAGCGGGTGGGCAGAGCGGGTCGTCCACTAACCGTAGGGTCGGCGGTTCGAACCCCTTGATCCCCCCCCCCTCCACATGTTGAACCCCACTAATATACTGATTGTAAGTCGCTTTGGACAAAAGCATCTGCTAAATGCTTTACCCTTTAAATGGACACTTGGTAGTTGAGTCGAACCCACACAAGATTCCTTCCTTTACATTTGGACACGAGTTTTGTATCATTGTGATTGATGGAGGGGGGTGGGCGTTGTGTGGCGTTGTGTGACGTTGCGTTGTGTGACGTTGCGTTGTGTGACGTTGCGTTGTGTGACGTTGCGTGGCGTTGCGTGGCGTTGTGTGACGCGTGTGTGGCGCTGCGTGGCGTTGCGTGGCGTTGCTTTACGTGACGTTGCGTGACGAGTGTGTGGTGTTGCGTGGCATTGCATGACGTTGCGTGGCGTTGTGTGGCACTGCGTGGCGTTGCGTGGCGTTGCGTGGCGCTGCGTTGCGCGGCATTGCGTTGCGTGGCGTTGCGTTGCGTGGCGTTGCGTTGCGTGACGTTGCGTTGCGTGACGTTGCGTGGCGATGCGTGATGCTTGTGTGGCGCTGCGTGGCGCTGCGTGGCGTTGCATGACGTTGCGTGGCGCTGCGTGGCGTTGCGTGGCGCTGTGCGTGGCGTTGCGTGGCGCCGTGTGACGCGCGCGTCCCCGTGTCCTCCAGGGCATCACCGACACGGCGCTGACCATCTACGACACGGCCACGCGGGAGCACGAGCACCGCGGGATGACGGGCGCGGTGGGCGGCGTCCTGCGGCAGCTGCCCCCCGCCGTGGTCAAGCCCCTCATCATGGCCACCGAGGCCACCTCCAACGTGCTGGGCGGCATGAGGAACCAGATCCACCCGGACGCCCGCCAGGAAGAGTCTCAGAAGTGGAGGCAAGGGGAGGAGTAGCTGCTCTTCCCTCCCCCCCCCCCCCCCCCCCCCCCCCCCCCCCCCCCCCCCCCGCCTCTCCCGGAAAGGGAGGAAAATGAATCGTTATTATTGCACAAAACATGCGCTGCCAGTGACATTTCACATCTCAACGACTGTAGACTGCTCGGCACTTTTCGGACTGGAAGATTTTGATGTTTTATTTGTTGTTGTTGTTATTGCTGTTTGAAGGGGAAGAAAAAAAAAAAAAAAAGTTATGGATTTAATAAGTAAAGCATCTTGTAAATAGGGTTTCATCTCTTAGGATATGTGGCACTTCGGTTTCTTGTGATTTGGCTTGTGTTAGAAGACCGCAACATCGCCCTCATGGTGCCTTCATAGTGAGTTATCTAATGCAATCTTGAGAAAAAGGGACTTCATGGGCGATGGGCTACGTATGCCAAACAGAGCCACATATCTTTATGTGGAGACAGTTCTGTTCTCATGGGTGTCGTAGAAATGGGTGGACAGTCCATTGCCTCGTGAGATGCCTGCATAAGGTTAATTCGTTATCGCAACAAACAAGTCATATCCACATGTGATGTCCTCAAATCCATACAATTAGCAGTTGTTACTTCTTGTATTCCTAATATGTAATCGTTCATGTAATATGTGAACAGTAAGGGTAGTCACAGCAGTGTGAATGTTACTGAATGGCCCCCTCTAATTATGGGCCTTGTCAACTTGAGCACATGAATGATAAATCGGGCGAAGACCCGAGTTCATTCTTAAAGTTAAATTATTATTTTGGCGCGTGTGACTACTGCTGGCCAAAGTCTAATTTTCATGCAAGCTGCTTTTCTAATTGATACAGATTCCAGAATCTTTTTATGTTATTTCACTATTATTATCCTTGTCAGTTTGCCACTTGCATTTCGCAATTGTTGATCCAAAATGTACGAAAGCTTACTCTGCATCAGTTTAAGACCTGTACCAAAGTCTTAATATTGTGCTTATTGATTTTGGAGTTTACGTTTAAATGTTAATTGAATGTCACGCTTTGTGATCTGCAGTCTTTGAATCTGCTCTGTTCCTTGTTGTAAATAAGTGTACAGGTAATTTTTGGTCTTTGTATTAAAGGCATGAATGGTTAAATTAAAAACGGACATGACACTAAGAATGAAATGTTTTTCTCATTTCGAGTTTTGTTAGTTGTTGCGAGTTAAAACAATATTTGCAACAAGGATTTAGATTAAATGTTTGACTTTGTGGATGGACATTTTATCATGGGGTCTGTTGTCAACGGGAAGTATTTGGTTCTTCTAGGCGTTGCCATGGAGATAGCCAGCAGGTTATGAAAGTCTTTATATTTGTGTTATATAAGCTAGCGTACCAAAAGTTGGTAGATAAACCAGTATCTTCACGGAGATGGTGGACCTAACAGTTAACTTGAACACCTTTTCTTTTGAATCTGAGCTCAGCGACGACGAGAAGAAAATGACATTTCTTCGTGCACGCGCTAATGGACTCACGATCTGTGGTTGCGCGCATGCTGTGTTTCTATGCAAACTTTCTCATTCGCTAAGGTATGTTATCGTTATGGAAATGATACAATAACACTGTAAGCGAAATACATGACATGGTCTGTTGAATTTAACTTGTTTTCCACGTTAGAAAAAATATCAAACGTGCTGCGTCAGCTGGCGACAGAGACAAACTGCGTGTTGGTATACTTGGACTGGGACACATCGGCAAGCAACTGCTCACATCACTTCTTGAGGCAATTGAGATACAACCTGCTCAAATTCAGATATCCACACGAAGACCAGAAAGTGCAGGTACATACCCTTCCTACCGGATAGGGATAGAATAAAAAAATATATATATATGGTCTTTATCAACATGCTTTACACTTGTTTCGCACTGTTTTCCAGTGGCGTGCTCGCAGAGAGCAGTGGAGTGTTACTTTGACAACGGCCGACTGGCCGCCTGGGCCAACGTGCTGTTCCTGTGCTGTCTGCCCTGTCACCTAGCCTCAGTCAGTGCTGACCTGCGCACTCACCTGCCAAAGCACTGTTTGGTGTACAGCTTCGTCACTGCGGTGCCTCCTAAAAAGTACCCCTCTCTCTCTCTTCTGTCTGTCTGTCTGTCTGTCTGTCTGTCTGTCTGTCTGTCTGATATATGTGTGTGTATATATGTGTGTGTATATATGTAAATGCTACTGGATGCCAAAAATTTCCCTATGGGGATTAATAAAGTATCTATCTCTGTCTGTCTCTCCTCTCATACACATTTTATTCTCAAACTATTGCTTCTTTCTTTCAGATTGGCACATCTTCTTGGGCACAGCTACATTCTCAGACCACAGTATGACTTTGTCACTGGAGAGACAACAGATATGTGGCAATCTCCATATGGAATCGCCAGGGCTTTAAAAGACCCCATTATTATAAAAGCATCCTGTCCTTTGGAGATGAGTGGTATGTCTCTGGACTACTCACATGTCCAGTTCTTTCTTGAAGTGAACATATTTGATATATATCACAAAACAATAGGATATAGATATTATAATTGACAAATGTAATTGTAAGTCGTTTTGGACAAAAGCGTCTGTTATATGCCCTAAATGTAAATGTAATTGGTACTGTTATAGTTGTTGGAAGTATTCTGCTGGGAGATTAATGTACCTCTTTTATTATTTTAGTATTACTTACACATTTTACTGTTACACTTTTGCTGAACCTGCTTGTGCAGCTTAGTCATGCTTAGTAATTTATTATTACTGAATGTTTGATGTAATGATGGTAATTTAGTGTCTGATGGCGTGTGCATATCTTATAGGTGGCCTTTCTCTTGAAAAGCAGTGGGTCTGTGGAGTGTTGTACAGCCTCCTGAATATCTGCACTTCTGCCAGTGTTGGATCCAGAGACACTCTTGTCCTTCTCAATGATCTGTTTCAACTAAAGGCCTCACAGTGTGAGGAATTCACCACACACAGTTACATCAGTTCTGCTCACGCATCTTCCCTCTCCCCTGATGAGTATGTGGAATACAATTGTCTGCTCCTTATAACGTGCTGCCTCATGTTATTGTTTATAATATATATGATATAATATAATTGTTTGTATAAAGTGACATATTGACACTTGAAAGTGTTATGTCACGTGTATAATAAATAGGCATTGCATACAAAAATATGTATCTTTTTTAAGGCCCTTGTCAATGTCAACACTGTATTGCAATGTAAAATGCATGTGTGAAGTATAATCCGCATTATTTATCTTCCCAAGGCCTTTCCCCTGGATTGATTTGATTGATGTCCACGTGAAGGAGACACCGTTGTCATTATTTATGTCAAGAAGTCAAAATATGCCAGCAAAAATCTCAATGGCATACAAATCACTAGTAACGACGCACAAAACGCAATAAACCTATGTCAAATGTTCTGTCTTTCAATGTCTGTACCCAGAGTTATCTTTACTTCAACCAAGCCATGCCTCGAAGTAATTTAAATAAATGTAAATAATGTTACGTATGTTCTTATTTGTCGTGTCTGTATTGCATTAATCACTCTACCCAATATAATCAAATGAATATGTTTACATTGTACTATACTATGAAATTGATCTGCCGAACGCCTGCCAATCTACGATACAGATTCGTGAATTTTCGTCAATATTCGCAGAAATACGGAAGTATGAAAATCTTGGGTGTTTTTACTGCAAAGCATCACCGAAGCTGAGCAGAGTCCGTCGCACTACATAAGCTACCAGCATTTCCAGATGGACTAAGTTTGATTCAAAATACTAAATACCGAAGTCTGTAATATCACTACCTATTGTATTTGGTAAGTTCAAACTGTGTTTTTGTTCTCTTTTGGGTGTACTTAGCGATTAAGTTAGCTACTGCCTGCCTCTACCAAGAAGCGGATGTAGTCAAGACTTCCTCATTTTACCATACGAGGAATATCGACAGTCATTTTAAATGCAGTGATTTGTATTGCGCACTGAATATACACAATTATATTACAGCTTAACTGTGTTTGTTGTCAGTCACGACAGTCGCTAGTGCTAGCTTCGTGCTGGCCTATACTGGTTGCAACTCATGAACGGTAGTTACGACTCGCTTTTTATTCTAAGGGGCGGGGATTATTTTCTGAGAAAAGACAGGAGTGTTGATCTGTTCTTATAGTGATGGAGACCTTAGAGGCTATATCTGCGCTCCAGTCCAGGTTGTCCTCCCTGTCTGTTTCATCTTTCCCTGGGATAACTTCGAAGCAAGGCGAGGACAGACCACTAGACAGGTAACCTGTTGCAGCTTTTAAGAATCAATAGTTTCAATACGTTTTTTGTCTCACGGACAAAATCCAGGGACATCCAGGGATTTAACCACAACATACGCAGATTTCATTTGATACGGTACACAATTTGTGTATTTTTTGTCCAGTCTCCAGAATACAGATCTTTCACAGAGTTCTTCCAATTCTGTCAGCGAATTCAATATGGATGGCACTTCTGACGCAAATGATTCAAAAGAAAGCATTGTAGTAAGTGATGTTTAATGAATTTATTTAGTAATTAATGAAATGTATATAGCGCTTTTCAAGGTCCAAAGTGCTTTACGTAGTGAGTCTGTCTGTCTGTCTCTCTGTGTCTGTGTGTGTGTGTGTCTGTCTCTCTCTGTGTGTCTGTCTCTCTGTGTCTGTGTGTGTGTGTGTGTGTGTGTCTGTGTCTCTCTGTGTGTGTGTGTGTGTGTGTGTGGGGGGGGGGGGGGGGAGGTATTGACACCTCATCCACTACCATGATACAACATTTATAGAGAGTCTGAGTCACTGTATCCATCTATCTATCTTTTTCATCATCACCTACCAACCTTATTTTTGTACGTTTTTTTTCAGAGCAATCATGAGAGTATTGCAACCGAAAACCTGGAGGGAGAGGCTGAAGAGAGCAGCACCACTGGGAACTCCGAGCTCTCCAGTGAGAAAGGTAGCACCCTGTTGGGTTATGCAACACACTGTTTGCCGAGATTAATCTTTAACTTCGATATACTGTATATATGCATAGATCCTAGTTGAATAACTGACAGCGTAAAAAAAAAAAAAAAAAGATGATTGAAAACAGGCCTGCGCTCTCTGTGTGTCTGACGCGCGTTCACTCTCTCTCTCTCTCTCTCTCTCTCTCGCCCTCGCCCTCGCCCTCGCCGTGAACAGCCCAATTACCTCTGCTGAGCCCGGCCAACACGTGGACGTCGGCCGCCGTCAAGGAGCTGAAGACGTCGCTGCGGACGGAGAAGGACAGCGTGGTGACCGTGTACCGCGGGGACATCATGACCGTGCACGTGCCCACCGTCCCCGAGAGCAAGCGGGTGTGCTGGGAGTTCGCCACGGACGGCTACGACATCGGCTTCGGCGTGTACTTCGACTGGACGCCGGTGACCAGCCGCAACATCACGGTGCACGTCAGCGAGTCCAGCGACGACGAGGACGAAGAGGAGGAGGTGGAAGGTAAGTGGGTTGTTTTTTTTAAGTCGTGGTGTTTCGGAGGGGAGGAGGCGATAACCGCGGGGATTTTTCATATCGAACGACCAAAGATAAAAGCGCTACAGTGATGGAACAGTGCCGTCAGGTCGGCAGATCGGCGAGCGTGATTTTCCGCGCAGGACATCTACAGCCGAGAGACGAGACAAAAATTGCAACAGTGCAAAAAAAAAAACGCGCGTTGTCGCCGTGACGTCTTCCGGCGGAGCTAAGCGTAGATGTCCCGGTGGGAGAGCTGGCGGCATGTGGCGCTCGCTCGGCAGGCCGAGGTGACCCCCCCGTGTTTCTCTCCACACCGCAGGGCCGGTCAGCAGCGGCGACGTGGAAAAGGGCTCCAAAACCCTGAGCAACTCGAACTTGGGCGAGATCTTGCCCGTGTACCGGCAGGACAGCCACCTGATGGTCCACGGTGGCAGCCACGACTTCCCCGGGGAGGGCACCTACCTGCTGAAGTTCGACAACTCCTACTCACTCTGGCGAAACAAAACACTTTACTATAGAGTGTATTATAGTCCCTAGAGGATCCATTTGGTCATTTTCTAAGACTGTTTGGTTTGAGTGGATAAAAATACTGCTATTACTCCCAAGAACAATCAACTATTTTTTGATTCAACCCTTGTTAAGAAAGTAATAGTCGACTATAGGCACATCTATTTTTATCGTTATCTACACGTGCTGCCATATGGCTACATGCAAAGTTTATAAGACCGGATCATTTAAAATGCAACATTTGCTCCAGTGTCTAAAAAGCCTTGCAAAAGTGCTGTGTCCCCCCCCCCCATACATGTGCAATCCAAAATGTATCCATCAAAGATGCATATTATCTTCAAACAGATTTCTATGGTAGCATCAGTCAGGGACAGGCCAGGTGCTTAAATCGGAATTGCTCAAAGTAAATGGGAGATTGTTTTGTGTGTGTGTGTGTTTCTGTGCACTTATTTCCAGCTTGCTTTGTTTATGCCATCACATGTGTTCACGTGTGTCGAGATGAAATGTGGTTGTGTTGTTTGTTTGTTTTTTTTTTTACTTCCATGTAACCCAATCGTGTGCTTGTTGAACATGCAATGGTCAGCTTTAAATAGTGTGAAACGGCTTGAGTCAGGTGTTTTGATATGTTTGTGTGCGTGTGCGTGTGTGTGTGCGCTGTCATAGTCGTGTCCCTGCAGGAGTTAAAAGCTCCAAGTCTGTTAAGATAGTGAATGTATAGTAGCAAGTACAATTAGTCAGCCATAGTGGTTAACAGTCTGGTTTTATTGTACAAATACCAAGCCATCCCTTATCGCAAAAAAGCTCTCCTTATGTTATATAATATAGATTCAATATTTATATTTGCCCTGTTCACATTTGGCTTGTGTGTTGTGAGGTAAGGAGTGCATTTGAGAGTTAAACACAGGGGAGTTGTTATTCTACAGAGACCATTGCTGGCTTTTCACGCACAGGTCTATGCAAATGAAGGTGGCTACCAGGTTGGTTGGTTTAGTGCAGCCACTCCGTATTGGGCATAAACTATCATAACCTCTGTCTACAATCTATTTCAATGTGTTCTCTACGTCAATGGTTTTACCTCAGTCCGTTGTGCTGTGCATGCATGTTTCTGACCATATAATGGGGTATGATGCTGCTGAAGTATACAACTGAATGCTATTAAATTAAATCTTCCTGCGTTTGCTTTACTTTATTTTATTTCAGAAATGTGTATTCTATAATAAAGATGAAACATTGTGTATATGATATGCTTGTGTCTATCATTTATTTTATGCCGTGCTTTGCCAATTGTATGTAGTGTGAATAGTCCTGTAAAACAGGCCTATGCCCTATTCATGTCATAAAGAGTCAAAGCTAAGCAAATGTATTTATTTGCCCAATATGTTTGGCGACTATTCCCTGTTTAGACCTATATGTTGGTCCCGGGCGATTCCATTATATGTTCACGAGGGGATTGATGTAATTGTTACAGAGGTAGCAGCGAAGCTGCTTTTATTTTCAGCCCTCCCTATAGGGCTCGTCAGTGTCACTATAATTACACATAGTGCCAGTGTATGATTTGTCCTCATTAGCCCGTGTTAAATGGGATCCAGCAGAAGTGTTCTGGGGAAACTGGGTCTGGCTATTCGCGCAGGTGCTTCAATCACAATCCATTCATAACATGCCTACCAGCGCATCGTGTGTTTCGGTGGGCCTCGTTCTGCAGCATACGACGACATCGGGAGATAACATGGGACGGTTGAATTTTTTCGTTCTTTGGTCACTACGTGACGCCCCTCGTCAATTCATGAGGTAGGCCCGTGTATGTCGCTGCTGGTGATGCTGTAGTTGGGCCTATGGTTGCGATTCCCACCTACATTTTAAAAGCTCTTAACTCCCTCTTGTAGTAAGTCTAACCGCAGGTGCTTTCAAGTCCACATCCCGCTGCCCTTACCGAAACAGCTGGTGATCTTTGGTCTCGGAGAATGGAAATGCAGTGAGGCAACTATTTTAGTGGAGGTACTCGTCAGTGAAGATGTGAAAGCCCAGAACATTGGCATCCTCTCGTCTCAAGCCAGGTGCAGCCGGACATCAAATACTTTCCACTGCTGTCAGACAAGCATGCCTTCAGTTTTTGCGTAAAACACGTAACATAATTTGTTTAACATGAGTAGGTGTCTTACATGGGAGGGAGACTGGAACCCAGAGATTGTTGATGCGGCAGCCGAGAAGGGAAGGAGAGGGGTGTATGGGAAGATTTTGCTCACAGTTTGTGGAAAGGTATTTTAAGTTAAACGACCGTTGACACGTTCTGCAGCAGCAGGCTATACACTTATTTGTTGTTTTTAATGCCACAGGACAAAGACAGTTTCAGCAGTAGTACTCCACTTGTGCAAAGGAAACGTCTTTTCCCAGAGCAGCACGACAGCACTGACCTTTCCCACAGTTTGACTCATGAAAAGGTACACTTTTGTTTGTCAAAAAATATATGTATTGTATGGCATATAATATGTAAAATACATTGACCTATCACACAGTATCTTTTTAAGATCTCTCCAGATTCCTCCCAATCAGCAGACAGCGTTTGCTATGCTGAACAACAGACGGACAACTGTGAAACAATAATTGACTCTGTTATGGAAACTAAATCCATTTCTCTATCCATTTTGTCAAAGGTAAGACATGTGCATATATGTTTGTTTATTATCGTTGGCAAGTGAAGATGGACATTAATGCTGTATGTCTATTGTATAGGATACTACGACCAGGCGAAAGGTATTTGGTCTGAGAGGTCCAATCATTGAGGACGTAAATAATAGTATTGAGTCATCAGCCAAACCTCCAATCCCCAAGAGAGAGATCCTAAGAATGAACAGCAAAGAAGATAATACTGTGCCGATCAAGAAATACTGCAGAGTTGCCAAGAACTCCAACTACAGTACAAAATTGAGTGCCGGCAACATTGCGAACATTGTTTCCCCCACAGTGTATTGTCAGATTTAATGTTGTGTTTGTTCTTTTCAGTGGGCCCGTCGAAACGCTGGAACCATACCATGTGTTTAATCGATCCTGATACAGCTGTTGTGATTGGAGGGAAAACGGCAGAGCAGAAACCCTGCAAGGACTCGCTGTGGAAACTGGAGATAGGTTGGATTCTTTTATCATTTCGGGGTCCATTTTGTGGTCTGGCAATTGGCAAATTCACAGAATGTGATACCCAGTCGCTCATATTGTCAAAAGTTACTTTGCAGTTTTTTTG
The DNA here is from genome assembly GCA_900302315.1 of Phycis blennoides. Classification (NCBI taxonomy): domain Eukaryota; kingdom Metazoa; phylum Chordata; class Actinopteri; order Gadiformes; family Phycidae; genus Phycis; species Phycis blennoides. The sequence goes on from OMKI01036999.1 coordinate 20,085, forward strand.
TTTGGCTAGAAAAAGATTGTGGGGCGCATGAAAGAGAAAGATCTAGAAAGTGTCATGCAGTAACAAGCCAACCATTTGCTTATTATGATGGGTTAAACCATTTTCAATTATTTCTATTATAAAATGTAAACTTTCCTTCGGGAATATTTTTCCCCATTCTGTATGCATTTTTCAGAACACGACTTCTGGTTTCCCATTAACTCCACCTCTACCTCTGGGCCCGCACCCCCCTGTATGCACGGCCACTCGGCAACCTTTGACCCCGACTCCAAGGCTCTGTTTGTGTACGGTGGCTTTGGAGAGGACGCAGCCTACCGTGACCTGTACATTCTCGATACTCACACCTGGACTTGGAAGTTGGTCACGGTGGGTTTTTGTTGCCCATGTCGTGAAATTGATTTAAAGTTCTGTGATGATCACTGAACTGAAGGTGGGTTTCCTCCTGCTCAGGCTAAAGGAAATGTTCCAACATTGGCGTACCACACGGCGACCTTTTACAAGAAGGAGCTGTACCTGTTTGGTGGGGTTCATCCAAGCCGTCACTCTGGGGATAAAGCCTGCACTAATTCTCTGTCCATCTTCAACCCCGGGGATGAACTGTGGTACAAGCCCATCGTGGAGGGTGACAAGCCCCTGCCTAGGTTCGGGTTAGTACGTTTTTTGTATTTTAGAACATAATGCTTTGTATTCCAATGTGAGACGCTGTCTTGGGAAAATAATGTCTGGCATTCAACAGGCATTCGAGCATCTTGCTCTCAGACAAGTTGATTGTTTTCGGTGGCCGGAACACTGTGACGTACCTCAACGATATTCACGTTCTGGATCTTGGTACGGTGATGTTCTCGATCTGGGTGAAATACTGAACTTGACGATTTCGAGTACCGTCTTCCCGCCTCGCACTAAAAAGGGTCTATTGCTATTTTGGGAAGGATTCATGGAGTACGCAGCTGTAAGATGTGACAACATGGCACCACTGCCTCGAGGGTGAGTAGACCTCTCTTCAACCATGTCACATTGGTGTTGGCATCTGTCTTTTCGTCTTCGCGAGATCTTGGAGCATAGCCACAGTATATTTCCCTGTGTCCAACCACAAACAGAACGGGGTACAAAGTTGTCTGTACAATGTAAATATAGTTTCATTCCATTGCCATTTTTAGCGACACGTTGTGTTCTGATGGCACCATGTCAGTGGTGATTCAAGTATTTTTTTTATATCTAAATGTACACACCGTCTACCTCCAGTCGATGAAAGCACCAACCTATTTTCCCACCATGTGTGTGTGTGCTGGAACAGGTTCCACGCGGCCCTGCCAGTGCCCGGCAACAGGATGTTGATTAGCGGAGGCTGCAGTTCCATCGGAGACCTGCAGGACGTTCATGTCTTCCATATGGGTGGGTGCCACCGCTATTTCACTATGGAAGTGTCTCCTTGTGTGCACCATGTGGTCACTGTGCAAGTGTAGTCATGGCAATCAAAATGAATGATTACCACTATGTGCTAAACCCCCTCTTCGGTTTTTCTATTTATTCAGCCATCAGCCATGCACATTTCATGATCTGAAGTGACTCTCTGAAGTTAGTATTTTGAAATGTCATTACTCAGCGGGTAAGGGTTATACATATATATTCAGGATGCCTACACCTAAACTGGACACTAAAGTCTAAACCCATAACCTTTCGACCTAGAGCCTAACCACAAGCCTATCCTGGTTTAGTATTCAATATCGTGTGTTGTTTTGCATCTCTAGACTTATCAAGACTTTGAATAAAAACCAAAGTAACCATAACCCTGATCAGGCACCAACACCTGGAGCTCAGTTGTGGCTCCCCTGCTGTGCTCTCTTCCCCGGGCTGGACACACCATGCTCAGCCTGGGCTGGTCACACCTGAATTCGTCCCATCAGAACCCGCCGGGGGCTTCTGGACTCAAGTGCACACTGCTGGTATTTGGTGGATCGGACTGTTCCAGAACCTTGTACAATGAAGCCGTAAAGTACCGAGTGGAAATCCCTACTAATGAGGAAAAGGAGTTTAAATGAATCATTTTATATGTAGTGTTGTTGGGTCTGTGGAGAAAATGTGTATCAATTGTTGTTGTTTTTTTTTAATCATCAATAGCATTCATTTTTAAAGCTTTTTTTTCCAAATGGAAATGTTGGCGTGTTGTTCTACCTCTTGGACACTAAAACTAAAGGTTTTGTACCATGTCTTTATGCCTGCTTCATACACAATTTCAGTTATACTTTGACAGGTCAACAATTGGTGTAACTTCTGTGACTAAAAGGTCCTTGTGGCAAGCCCTAGACTGTGTACTATATGCTGTTATGCTAAGTTTAAAATATGAAATTATATCACGTTAATAAAAATGTTTAGTGTTTTGTTTAGTTTTTTTTGAAAGACACAGAGGACTATACACAGGAGATATGTCCTTTTTATTCCGGAAATATACGCTAGCATTGCTGAGCCATCCTAAACACGCAAGTCGGCAGGTGTGTCGGGTTGGCACGAGGGGTGGCTTAACTTGAAGGCCTCGATCTCCACCAAGGTCCGGTTCAGTCGGTCAATGGTTGGGTACTGGCTAACATCCACTTTGAACCTGATGAGAAGGGTTTTGTGAGGGAGAAACGTGTGTCACAATAACGTCAACGGTATTCTGCACTTGCATGTTAAGTGATTGTTTTAGACATTAAAGATGAACCTCTCTGCATTGTAGACTTGTGGCACGATACAGATGTCTGCCATGGATAACTAAAGCAGGTTAAAGGGAAGCGGGTCATTACATTATGAATGGTTCCTCCCAAATCATGCTGCATGATTGATACGAGACAGTCCTTACCTCATCTCCTACACAGTATGTCCCAGCTGTTTCTTTGAGGATGGGTTCCAAAGCTTGGGGTTCACAGGAGGGGAATACAGTTATTGTATCATATCTGGCAGAGAGGATATACAACAACTGATGGCATGCAATATCCCCATGACTACCTTGGAAACCTCGCTGGATGAAATGCTGTGCCCACTGCACTTTGTCGGCTCCGATCTTTTGGAGCACATACAGATTCTGAAAAACGAGCAGTGTGAATTCACAAGTTATGTTGCATGTTAGTGTAATTCATAAGCCAAAATCAAGACGTTTTAACTGCAAACTATTGCCAATCCAGATTTAATACCACACAAAATGCATATTTGATAACCCACACGTATCAACCAGCATTACAATCTTACAACACAACTCATTAAGAGTAACAATCATGGCTAAATTGCCGTTTCATTTATGTTGACAAACGACGTGCATTTCAAGTGCTACAAGAGTGGTGTGACAACGTCATCAAACCTGATGCATCTGTCTGATAGATTTACATATGAAGGTCCAGGATGTACCTGAAGTGGCTGGATCCCAGAGGCAATGATGTCACATATCATCCGCACCTGGGCGCGCTTCTTGGGGCACGCCGGAAGGAGCTTTGGCCCTGGCCTGGTCTCATCAAGGTACTGGACCACTGCAAGCTGAGGAATAGTATCAGCCTGTGTTTTTACCATGACCTTTAGCAGTAACATTTGAATGGAATAAATGACTGAAGTTGTAGTATGAGAGCTCACTGATTGAGACAAAGTGATGCCGTCGATTTCAACTGCAGGCACTTGTTGCATGGGGTTAAGTGCCTTGTATTGATCCGTGAGCTTAATGCAATGAAACCAAAAGCATTAGAGATTGTTCGTGCATTCCACATCCATGCATGTGTAGTAAAGAATGCATTGCATTGTGCAGTGAATTCAATTACCTGCTGACCTCCATCTTTGATTAGATTGACTGGAATTTGTTCATATTCAATCCCTTTGAGAGCAAAAGCTGACATAAAATAGGTTATGTATCACTCGGTTTGCTAAATTCAGAGGAACTCAGGAAACTATGCACTCCAATAATGACTTACCGATTCGGACCCTCCAGGAACAAGAACTTCTGAAGTAACCGTGAAGAATGGGCTGTAATTGAACAAACATATAATTCAAACTGAAAAAGAAACATTATTCCCCAATATTACTTCTGGCTAATCAGTTCACCTTATCATGCGTTGTCATATTTGTCCACATAAGGATATCTTCAACAACTATTGAAAGATATGTTTTAGGGAGGCTGAAAAAACTGTTATTCGCGCAGCCCATCCATGGTGCAGCCAATAGGATGGGTCCCTAAAAACCCTCCTACTAATCTTTGAACTGTGGCCAGGAACTGACTGTTCAACTCATATGCCTCGCATTACCGAGTTCGAACCATACGTCTCAAGTGCATCGCAGCCTTCAAAATGTTGTATCTGTACCTTGGCAAGGCTGACGATGGAGAGATGCATCGTTGTGAATGTTCTGATAAGGTTTTAAAATGCGAAATAGTAGCAGCACACTTGCATATCAGTGTCCTACGATTTGCTCCTCGAAACGTTTCGTGATTAGCATTAGCTTAAGGCACCAATAGTTACTGTGTCTTGCAAATCACACTCCTCTGCTAATGATCAGGTTTGATAAAGCTTCAGTATATTGTCATTGTTTAGCTTTCCATATGTCAACTTTCTGGGTTACATAATATCTCCTTCCCAGTGACTGAGTAAAGGGCTTGTCCAATTACAAAATATATTTTGCCATTGAGGCGGGATATTTTAAAACCAGCAGGCTGGAGATTGGACAGTTTGCGTGACATGTACCCGTCAAGACTGCTGTGTATGTGGGCGTGCTCACATGGAACCAATCACGGGCCACAGCATGGTTTAGATCCCGCCTACTCCTGAACTGCCTGTGTGTCAGAGAGTGCGTTACATCTTGTTGACCACAGTTCTACCTGGGGGGCTGGTATATTATTTTAGTCGTGACATAAAATTATTTCGAACATGGCTACCACTGCAATGAGATCAATGTTGAAGAAAAGGGTGAGCAAAAGATAAAAATGCAAACATAACATAACCAGAGGCATTGCTGTAACATAAATTATTGTTTACACTAACATTTCTGTTGCATGAAGTAGCCTAATAGTTTGTTACATTCAGACTTTCAACTGGAAATACTTAACCAGTATTTGATTAGTTTGTCATTATATGGCTGACACCTAGCCAACTGTATAGCCAGCAGCCTGTTATCTTAAACACATGCCCTTTGAGATCTCCTCAGAATGCAAAAGGCCTACTTGCTATAGTCTTTTAATTGATATGTGTTTGTACATTTCTTAATGTGCAACTGGCTGAAGAGTTTAACAACTGCCTGTGGTGGATCACCAGCCTTGACTTTGTCCCCTAAAAAGTGTGCCCTAAGGCCTTACTAACTATGCTTACTACTAATGTTCAACAAGTGGTCTCAAAATGGACACCGTGCAACTGCTTTATAATTAGTAGACTGTTCATCAACATTTTGAAGGTGAAGAGTGATTTTTTTCTCACCTGGAACAGGTTCCACTAAGAGTCACGCGTCAATGCTACTCCTCTTCAGCGGTGAGTTGATGGTTGAAGTGACTTCAACATTAACTGGCTATTCCACAGCGCAGTGAAGCTGCTGTAACGGTGAATGAAGAGCACGGATCGTTGTTTGTGTTCAGAGTTCATCTCCTTTTTCCAACAGCCTACCACCAAGCTGTTCATTGATGGGAAATTTGTAGAATCCAAGACTTCAGAATGGCTCGATATTCACAATCCTGTAAGTATTTTATCTGGGCACCAATTTATCGGTGGACTTGTGAGTGGATATTCTTAATTGTCTCCTGTTCATGGAAAAAAAAAAAGCCAGAAAGCCTGGAAATAATCTATTGGGATATCTATCTAATCTATATGCATTATTTCCATTTAGAGAGTCAATGATTTTAAAATCTCACAATTGTATTTTGCATTCTTGACCTTTGAGTGACCTTCAAAGAGGTAGTTCAACTCAATAATTACAACTGGCTTGACAGGAACGACATAATAGCTATTTTCTAGAACAATACCCCCCGCAAAAAACAAAAAACAAAAAACAAAAAACAAAATGCAGCCACAAAGCTTTTACTGAAGAGCTTCAGAAGTTCAGCCCTCTAAGTCATTGTCTCCATTCCACGCCGCAGGCAACAAACGAGGTGATTTCCCGCGTTCCCAAGGCCACCCAGGCGGAGATGCTGGCGGCGGTGGAGTCCTGCTCCAGGGCCTACCGCCCCTGGTCAGAGACCTCCATCTTGGCCCGACAGCAGATCTTTCTGCGTTATCAGCAGCTTATCAAGGACAACATTGTGAGTGAAATGCGTTTGGGGTGGGAGTACAATGTAGCTCACGGTGATCAAGTTGAATGTTGATGAGAATGCTGGATCAAGGGGCGTGTCTTCACCTGCCCTGCAGAAAGAGCTGGCCAAGTCAATAACCTTGGAACAGGGCAAGACCCTGGCCGATGCAGAGGGCGATGTGTTCAGAGGATTGCGTAAGTTCTAACACATACACACACACACACACACACACACACGCTCATAAAACCGTGCATTGTCTATATGCAAAGGTCAACATGGAGGTCACCGTTTGACTTTTAACCAATGTGGGGCCTGTCACTTGCTGTGGGTTAATCAGTACACTTTGTCTTCTGGGTATGTTGCTTGGGCCACAAGCCCTGTAATTGTGTGGCACACACTAATCTAGCGTTCGTGGTAAGTCTTTGTAGTTTTTCTTTTTTTGGACACATTGTGGTATGTGAACATGACTATTCCCACCAAACCCAATCTTGGCCATACTCGGTCTCAAAACCTCCCTCTGGTGTTCTTTTGGAATTGTTTGGCAGAATACGGGTACACAAATCTGAAGTGCACGGAGCTGTCCCTCTCTGCCACGCTTTTACTGTGAACTCCCATTTCAAGGCGCTCACATTGATTCATTCTTAACGTCTGGTCCAGCTTGTCCGTGATTGGATTAGACCTCAACCATGTATCTAATATATCCACCCCCCCCCCCCCCGTCCCCACCACCACCACCACCACCACCACCACCACCACCACCACCACCACCATAGAGGTGGTGGAGCACACGTGCAGCATCACCTCCCTGATGCTGGGCGAGACGCTGCCCTCGCTCACCAAGGACATGGACACGTACACGTACCGCCTGCCCATCGGCGTGTGCGCCGGCATCGCGCCCTTCAACTTCCCCGCCATGATCCCCCTGTGGATGTTCCCCGTGGGCCTGGTGTGCGGCAACACCTACCTGCTCAAGCCCTCGGAGCGCGTGCCCGGCTGCGCCATGCTGCTCGCCAAGCTGCTGCAGGACGCCGGCGCCCCCGACGGCACCCTCAACATCATCCACGGGCAGCACGACGGTACGAGACCTCCCCCCCACTGCCCCTGTTTTAAAATGTGCATCGTCAAGTGGTTGATTGTCCGCCGAATTGTTATTCTGATGGTATTGTGATGTATTGCTGATCGATGACAAATTCACGCAGAATTTGTCATAATGCATTCATGCGTTGTAAACACTGTGCACTGCGAGTGTTGTAATCCGGTTCTACTTTGCTTTGTCTCTTTTGTAGCTGTCAACTTCATTTGTGATAATCCTGCCATTAAGGCAATCAGCTTTGTGGGCTCAAATCAAGCAGGAGAATACATATATGAAAGAGGCTCCAGAAATGGCAAGAGGGTACAGTCTAACATGGTAAGTGTTCAAGATCCAGGTACACTTTTTCTTTAGCACATATTAAGTCAGATGTGACCAGAAGGTGGCAGCATTGACCAAGAAATATACTGGAGTTTCCCGACAACCGTAGAATCAGGGACACTCCCGCCGGATGGTTTCGATCCTTTTATATACTTTGCGTGCTCCCTTCTGGCTTGTTAATCTAACCCTAGAATTGGCACATAGAAACGTTTAGGTAAACCATATGGCACTGCCTTACTCCTGGTAATGGCACTGATGGTTTCCTTTATGTCAAGGCAGAACTGGTGGAAGGCTGACCACATCGTGTGTGTGTGTGTGTGTGTGTGTGTGTGTGTGTGTGTGTGTGTGTGTGTGTGTGTGTGTGTGTGTGTGTGTGTGTGCGGTGTGTGCGCGCGCGTTAGGGAGCCAAGAATCATGGCGTGGTGATGCCTGACGCCAACAAGGAGAACACCCTCAATCAGCTTGTGGGTGCGGCCTTTGGCGCGGCCGGGCAGCGCTGCATGGCTCTCTCCACCGCCATTTTGGTGGGCGAGGCGCGGAGCTGGCTGCCGGAGTTGGTGGAGCGCGCCAAGGTTCTGCGCGTCAACGCAGGTGCCCATCCCTCACTCACCCTCACCATTCTTGTGCTCCCTTACCCACTTTGCCTCCCCCCCCTCCTCCCCCCCTTTTCAACAGCCTTTCGGTGCATGTCCCTCTGTTGGGGCCCACACACGGCGGCCCCTTAACCACACGTCCCAACCTCTCGCTCCGCTATAACTTAACATCTGCCCTGGCGCACTGGGGCTCGTTGAGTCAGCCATGCTGCAAATTTGTGGCCAGATCTGCGGCCTTGGTGGGGGGGGGGGGGGAGGGAAACGGGGACAAGCGCATCGATTCCTTTTGAGAAAGGAAGTTGTGGAATCCGTCTGTGGACAGAAAACAGACCGACGGCTCCCTATTTACCGGCATGTGAGGGCAGAGGTTCTGTGGCTGTGCGGAACAGACCCTTAAATACGCGACAAACCCTTAAAAAAACGTTCATTTTGTCCGGGGGAGCGCCCATGGGTGCCTCTCAACCGTAGCTGCCGCGTGTTTGCGACGAAATGAGCACTCGTCTGTCGGTTCTCTTCTACTGTAAGCGCCCACTCGGCCACCGCAAGAGTGTCAGTTACCTGAAACCTGGGTGTGTTTCGGGGGGCCCCTGTCAGGTGACCAGCCTGGAGCAGACGTGGGGCCGCTGATATCCCCCCAGGCCAAGGAGCGAGTCAACAGTCTGATCCAGAGCGGTGTGGACGAGGGAGCCTCACTGCTGCTCGATGGCAGGAATGTCCACGTCAAGGGTTACGAAAACGGCAACTTTGTGGGGCCTACAATTATCGGCAATGTCACAGTATGTATGGGGTTTATGGACCCACTTTGGCTCATAAATCCACGAGATCGGTGTGTGCCAGCAACAATACCGTAGCCTAAAGAACCCCAAAGCCTATGCATTTAAGTATGTCCACTGTGCTCTGGCAGCCCCAGATGAAGTGCTACACAGAGGAGATCTTTGGGCCCGTGCTGGTCGTTCTTGAGGCGGACTCTCTGGATGACGCCATTAGCATGGTGAACGGCAACCCCTACGGCAACGGCACCGCCATCTTCACCACCAACGGCGCCACGGCGCGCAAATACACACATGAGGTGGACGTGGGCCAGGTGAGCATCTATAGCCTCCGGGTGCGCGTGTGTGTGTGTGTGTGTGCGTGTGCGTGTGTGTGCTTTCTCTCGAGGAGAAAGGAGATATTCACAAACGCCTGTCATGTCTATGCAGCATCTGTCAAACGCAAATTATATCACACTTTAGTTTGAAAACATACACACGCATCATAATAATGCCATTATTATGTTCCCCAGCAAGTATAGCGATGTTTGCAGAATGAAAATATACACATTGGCACCCTCTGCCCCTCACTATCCCCTCCCCATTGAGTCTGCAAATAGCCGGAGAGCAAATATGTGGTTTTTAAACCCAAACACGGGGGACACGGAAAGATGTCTCCATGGGGGAGGTGGGGGGGGGAGGGAGGGGAGTCTTGTATTAATATCGAAAAAAGGGATTCCTCTGAGTTTGTTTGGTTGTTGAACATTCAAGCGTAAATATGGACACTCCCCTCCCCCCCCCCCCCGCCATATTTGTTTGGCGGTGGGTCCATGTTCTGCTGCGCTGTATTTGCTGTTCGCATGTCGGGGAATGCTGCGCCCGGTGCCGTGTGTGCCGTGCGCGCTCTCCTCCGTCTCTCCGTCGAAAAAAAAAAAAACCCTCGCGGCGACAGACAGCTCGTCTTCTGTGTCGGGCTGTTTCTGTTCCCTTGGCTGGACGGCGGCCAGAGGAGCTCTTCCGCTGCTCCGTGTCCTCGCAGCAGCTGCCGCAGTTTCTTAAAACATTCTTTAAAAAACGGTCACGGCAGTTTACGGCCCCCCGTCCAAAAAAAAAAAAACAAAAAAAAAAACTAATGTTGTGTTTATAGTTTCGGCTTTCATAAATGAGTGCTTACGGTGCCCTTAAGACAGACAGACTGACAAGACAGAAGAGGTACAGATTCGAACCGCATTTTCTTAAACTTCGGCTCGGCGGTGTCATGTTTTTTTGTTTTTGATTTAACAAGCCAGGATAATGACACGTCTCTTATTACCTGTGATCAACACATCTGTGGCCGTTGTTTATGGCTTACTCAATGGGGATTGTGTGGCTGCGTTGTGTGGCAGGTCGGGGTGAATGTTCCCATCCCCGTTCCTCTGCCAATGTTCTCCTTCACCGGGTCAAGAGCGTCTTTCCGAGGGGACACCAACTTCTATGGAAAACAAGTGAGTTGTCTATTCCTAGGAGTGCCTTTTTTTTAATCCCCACAGAGGTAGTATAATTACTGGTACGTTTTGTATAATGGCTGCTAGAGATTGGCATATAATATAATGTCAGCAAGGCTAATTAATATAAGGTGACCTCATCGACTTATGTTCATATGAAGACAAAAATAAGGTATTCAAAGTTGCAGCAGTTCAAATGCTTGACTTTTTTCCTCCACAGGGCATTAATTTTTACACACAAATCAAAACCATCACTTCCCAGTGGAAGGCTGAAGATGCGACGTTAAAGAGTCCTGCAGTTACCATGCCAACGATGGGGCGATAAATGGCTCGCACCAAGACCGCGTGGCGTCTCTCGTGAATTCAAATGTGAAAACTACAGTCAGTTCAGATAACCCGAACACTTCTCCCCCATATCTCACAGTACAAGAAATATCGTATATTGCTGACATGATATTAAAGTAATTGCCCTGAATGATGAAATTACTAATTATTTCCCTTCTGTGAAGATTTTCTACTAATTGTAAATGCGAGTTCACTTTCTTGTCTACGCAATACCACTACTACCACTGGATACTAATAACACTGGAATCAGCCCCCTGTGTTCTGTGAAACGATGCCCAACGTGAATGAAACGGGGTGTTTTTGAAGAGCATTTCATTAAAAAAAAAAGTTGACAAAAAATTGCTTGTGTGGGAAAATAAATATTCGCCTTACTTAGGATATTTCTTTTAATATTATCCACTGCATACGGATCCAAAAACACACACCGTCGTGGGAATGGCGACCAACACAGAAGCAGGCAGCAGGCGGTGTGAGCCGGGGGCGTGGGAAGTAAGGAGCCCAGACTCAGGTGGCGCTGTGGATATCAGGCAGGCTGTAGGGGTTGGAAGGCCGGCCCGACACGGTCATGTGGCTCACGGCGGTCGTCTTGGAAACGGCCTCTGTCGTCCTACGGGAAGATGGCCACCATTTTTGCAACGACTCAAAAAATTTGCTTGGCGGGTCAAGCGCGGCGCGCGGTACCGGTAAAATCGGCTCTTTGTAATTGGACACATTGACGGCGCTCCGATGCCTTACCCGGCGGCGGCGGTGACGTCCGGCCGACTCTTCTCCACGGACGTGGACAGAGACACAGTCTGGCCGCGCTTCCTGCGGCACAGAAAGCAACGGAGCCAAGCCATGACACGCACCGAGGCCAAGAAGCCATGTTGCAGAGACCTACGCCAAGCGTCGGTCCGACACTGGCCGGCGAGGACCCAAGCCGGCCCTGCAGCCCGGGGTTACTCTGGGGCAAACGGACCCAGATCCTGTAAATGGATCCCGCAATCGAACAACTAGGTGCCAGACCGCCGCTAACATGAATATACATCTTTTGGGCCCCACCGCATGGCCATACATTAAGATCTCCCGCACACTGTCTTTGGAAAATCATGTTACCAGCTGCTCTCTCCAGACCACAAGTGTTCAAAGAACAAAATAAACTGCCAGTGCACGTGAAGTGGGGCCAATAGGCACAGGCCTAAATCGACATGACCAGATGTTTGTCTCCAAGTACAAGACTCTGTGGCCGGGCCTATTTTTACTATTGTGCCCAGACTCTTTCTTAATTCTTTTTAAGCAGCTGGACGGAAAAGAAAATTGGTCGAAGCCTAACTGATGTTTTATGGTATCCTCTTCTTCTGAGAAAATATCTGTTGAAAACATTAAAACAAGGGAGGAGTCATGCGCAGAGATTCAGACTCTACTGCTGCATGCATGGTGTCACTGGCGTTTCATCTTAGCAGACATTTGTGGCTCAACTTTCAGTTTTTTCTTCTGACCTGCAACACCAAATGGATGCCATTATCCCGGCAGGAGGGTGAAACAGAGAGGGAGAGTGCTTTTTAGTGACTGCGGTGTCTTGATGTTTACGTTGTTAACATCGGACATCGACGTGGGACAGAGTTGCGGGGAGCTTACCTTGTTTTGTGTCCATTAATGCTTGCAAAGAGCAGCCTAATCACTTTCTCCTTTTGCTCCCAAGTGAGGTCCGCGATGTCCACTTGGTCGCTCTGTGCATGAGTCCTTCAATCCAGGGGAGAAAATATCATGAATCTGTCATTCATTTGAAAGCAATTACTAATGCAATATAATCATTTAGGTCAACTCTATTAACCCAGATCCACAGCCACCGAGTTTTATACCGTCTCAAGCAAGGTGTAAACAGTGTGAAGTGTTTGGGTGTCCAATAAATGTGTCTGAGGCGAACTGGAGCTCGCACTAATGGGGCCAATGAAGTGGAAACAGACGTGCGCGCTGCTGCGCGAGGTCGCTGAGGGGAGCGCGCGGCCGTACCACTTCTGATCCTCCCCCGTGTCCGAGTGGACAGAGTGGGTGCTGTGGGGGGTCTCGCCGAAGGTGCAGACGGCGGGGTACGGCTGCCTCCCCGCCAGGGCGTTCCTGAAGCCGGCGCGGTAGGCGTCCGCGGCCCGCTTCTTGTGCAGCCGCCGGCCGGCCAGGATCTCCTGCCTCACCTGGTGCAGCGCGGCGTGGAAGAACGCCGTCAGCTCCGAGCG
>OMKI01037005.1:5883-19276 GCA_900302315.1 Phycis blennoides
GTCAGGGGTCTCTTCATGTCCCCCAGGAGGAAAATATCCGGCGGCTCCGCCTCCATAATCCGCTCAATCAGCTGCTTGGGTGTGAGCGCGGGGGGGAGGAGCTCCACGAGAGCCCCGCCCTCCGCCGCCCCGTCGTCCACCGAGGCCTCCCTCTTCAGTCCGCCGGCCCCGCCCCCGCCCATAGCCCCGCCCCCTGGCCCGCCCCGCAACGACAGCCGCCCTCCGCGCCGTATCTGGTGGCCGCGGATGTTGCTGCGTTCCCTCCGCATGCCTGAGACGACAACACGGGACCGGCGCGCGGCTTGTTATTCGGCGTGTTCGGGGGTTGAGATGAGCCTGAGATAACGAGTCGCGATCCCTCCGTTGGGGAGCGTCCCAGTGGGAGCCATCATGATCCACTCGAGTGCGTTGGATAATCGCCGCCCGCTACCCGAACTAAAGTTTCAGGTATTCTGAAATGTACTAATTCACCGCCGTTCCTCTCGCAAATGACAGTGCTTAGCAATGGCCCCCGTGGCACCGTTTACCATCGCCGCCCGAAGCTAACAACGCCTAACGAAACATAACGTTTCGTTACATATGCATATAACACTCTACGGTTTCCAGTAAGTTGTAGTGGCTTCCGGCAGGGGGCGGCGTACGGATACAATGAGCTGCGGTGAATTTGAAGACACTTCGTAACGCATAACACGACACGGGTGAATCACAAGCACAACAAACCGCAAAACCAGTGGAGGACAGCCGCCTGGAAAGTTATGCATATTTTTTTTTTCCCCTCCATTTAGCATTTGTATTGATCATATAGATTATTCTGAGTTCGGTCTGAAGTCGCTTTGGATAAAAGCGTCTGCTAAATGCTCCAAATGTAAATGTGAATGTATTGACATACTACTCATTTTTTTTTAAGTACCTGGGGGATCAATAAAGTACAGTGAGTCTGAATCTGGTACACAAAGGGGCGAAGGGAAGCAGCGAGGGTACGCACCGCACTTGGTCATGCCCACTTCGTAGCACTTGCGCAGACGGCACGCCTGGCAGCTCTTGCGGCGGTTCTTGTCGATGGTGCACTGGTTGGTCGCGGGGCAGATGTAGTCCGTGTGGCCTGGGGGTTCCGAAAAGCGGAGCGGAACGTGTCTCACCGCAATGCAATCACCAGCGCCGCGGGTACGTATTCAGACATATTCAAAGAGGCAATTTCAATACCCGGTGGTCCCCAAATTAGTTATTCTTTTTTTTTTTTTTTCCTAATTTGATGTTTGATTAACTTGGGTCACTGGCGAGTGAGGTCGTTTGCGTTCTGCATGTCACAACACCACTGGAAGTCTCAGGAATGAGTCTTCACATGAAAAAATTACAATTCTCGTCAGACACTGTTGGCACACATTGATGGACTAGACTAGGCTATCTAGGCTACACATCATTCCCTGACAATCATCTTCTCGTTTGAGTAATATCTAATTCATAAGCCTGTAAGTGAATTGTGCATTATGGAAAAAGCATTTTTACACCTGCGCGCGGACGCGCAAACAAACGCACACACACACGCGTGCAAACAAACACACAAACACACACATGCAAACGAACGCACACACACACACACGCACACACACACACACACACACACACACACACACACGCACACACGACCTGGCCAGCATACCTTGGATGCTCCGCTTGAAGAAGGCCTTGCAGCCCTCGCATGACCAGACCCCGTAGTGGTAGCCCGACGCGTAGTCGTGGCACACGGCGCAGAAGTGCAGGTCAGCCTTTCCCCCCGACGACACCACGCTCTCCTCGCTGTCCTGGGGGCACTTGGTCAGGGGCGTGCTGAGGAGAACGAGTGAGAGACACAGAGCTGCTAGGATGCTAATGGATACTAGAAATGCTAAGAGGGTCATTCATACACCACAAAAAAACGCTAACTGCTAACCGCTAACTTTGCTCGGGGGTGTACGTGAAAGGTGATGCTAGGTTTAGGAGGGGGAAAACATTGGTAAATCAGCAAAGGGCAGACACGTGTGAGTCAGTGAGTGCGTCAGTGAATTAATCAGTGAGTAAGTTGCTAGGCGTGGATAACAATGCGGGGCCCTCGGATCCACAATCTGTGCCAACGGATTTGCGATGCGTCCACTCGGATTGAGCTTTTTTTTTTTTCTTTCCTACAGAGCAGCAGACCGGGGTGGACCGTTCACGTCCAAAGCGTAGTACGCGGGTTTCATCCGACGAAAAAACATGTTGGTTATCGAGATAAACACACAAGAAATGCAACGTTACACGAACGAAGGCCATGAAATCAATACACATTTCATTTAGGGCAGACCTCCCATTTTTCCATATCGGTGTGCACTTGAACGGTCCACTTGATTTGCTGCCGTGTACGAAAAACAAAATCCGAGGGGAAGATTACAAATCCCTTCGCACAGATTTAGACATCAAGGTTGCTTTTCTACCATGTGACCCCGGGGGGGGGGGGGTTCCCTACTGGTGCACGCGCAACGACACCGTTTTCTCTCAATAGGCCATGAGACGATTCTGTGCAATAGGATTTATGCAGAGCATTGAATGGGGGGAAGCTGGCCAGTAGAGGGCGCCTGGCCATTTTCACCTCACTGGCCCCTTACCAGGAGCTGTGGCATTGACCCAAATAACGAGGAATTCTAACGCAGCACGTGCGTTGTCAGCATGTATATGCGCGTGCGACTACGATCACATCGCGGTTACCCGCGCGCGATGTTTTGTTAAAAAAACTAATCTAGCCATAGCTTGTCCACATCGCCGCATCTCTTCTGCCACGCGAAAAGCAACGCGCTTGCGTCACACCCCCAGAGTACGCCCATTGAGTCACGTCGGTCCAGCCACTGTTTTTAGCATGTCCCTTCCACGCCACAGCTGACTCTCAAGTCAATTTTCCCAGCCCAGGGCAATGGAACGAAAGACCACACTTAGCAAATTACAAATTAGCCACCATGGTGGATATGCAGAGCTCGGATCTAAGGGTTTGCTGGTCGCTATTTTGATATTGGTGTTGTGACAGTCTGGGCAGCGTGATCGCTGTGAGCAGTGGGCAGCAGAGGACAAATGATGGCTTTTTTTTTTTTTTATATCTACTGACACCGAATTTAGTTTGAAGCTTGTCTCGGGTACTGAATGCAATCCATGCGGTGGAACATCGGGATGAACGACCACCCTTGCCACATCCAGCATCTCTCTGCCACATGATACGGTGCAGTGCACGCAGACCCAGCGAGCTGCCCGGCCTCACCTGTTGTCGGCCAGAAGGCTGTCCCGCGGGGAGAGCTCCACCCACGAGCTGTGGAGCGACTGGCTGCGCGGGCAGGACAGCGAGCGGTGGAGGGGGATGGTCGACCCCATGTGGGCGTGGCTGGGCCAGAACAGCGAGGGGCTGAGAGGCTGCCGGACGGGCGAGCGGTCCGGCACGCCGGGGGCGGCGTAGCTGAATATGGCGGGGCCGTAGAACGGCACGGAGCCGAAGTCGTGGCCCAGGTCGGTGTACGGGGACGGGATGCATATGGGCTGGCCGGGGTCAAGGGCCAGGCCGGGGGAGGAGGAGGAGCTGAGGATGGGGGAGAGGACGTGGGCCGAGCCCACCCGGCTGGAGTCCACTTCTTGCAGCTGGAGGAGAGGCTGCTCACGCTCGGGGGAGGAGGTTGCCATGGAAACCGCAAAAAAAAAAGTTGAGCGCAAAAATTGGACTAAAACTATATCATGATCGGTGAGACTAGGCTAGGGCAGCGTGGGTCAAATGGGGTCGCGTTGTCACACGAGATTTACCAAGATGACGTCATGATCCGAAATGAATTGCTATTTCTTAGTGTGAGCAATTCTCTTTTGGCCAACCACTGACAAGAGCGAACGCTGGGTTTAAAGTTAGTCAGTTGCCCACATTGTAAATCCTGAGGCCCACTTGCTGAAGGGTACGAAGAGGCCGTCGCTGCGAGCTACCGATGACAGATGGTCAACTGTCACGGTCGATCTTAATTTGAACACCAGAAGCCCTGCTACCATGGATGAGGGATCCGTTCTCTGAGCATTAAGGGCTCATCCCACAGCCCTCAGGCATGATGTGAAATTACTCTGATATCTGAGATCACAGGAACACCCCAGAGACCCTAGAGGAGACACAGGGATGTGGAAAATCAGTTAAATCATGAAACATTCCTTCACAGTACTTTTAATGTTTTACTGTGTCTAATGCCAGTATCAGTATTGATTGATTACTAGTGTCTCTGTGTGTGTGTGTGTGTGTGTGTGTGTGTGTGTGTGTGTGTGTGTGTGTAAAATTGAGTGTAAAATTGAAAATGTAGGAAGATGCTAGTTGGAACACCGAGTGCAGATAAATGATCCAGGTAGCCACCAGAACAAATATGGCGAATGTTTAATACACACACAGAGACCCACACGCACACAGACAGTTAGGAGATAACACAGAGTGAAAGAGAGAGAGGGGGCATGGGGTGGCCTGAGGACATGTCTTTTTTACAACACCTGTACGTAATAATTGATGACACAGTGACTCCAGCAAATATGGGTTAATCATTTTTGGAATGGCTGGCCGACACAGTGTGTTCAGATTGTCATCTTGGTTACATACAAATTCCTTTTTGTCAATCATCGTCTCATCTGTGTGATATTACTTTGTGTCTATTTACACACACATTTTGCAATTTAGGAAAGCTTTAGCTTTTTTCCGTTTTCTTTGTACATTTTGATCCTTTTGATTACAATGTGAATGCAGTTGACCGAGTCAAAACAGCCAGATAATAAGGAAGCATTTTTGCCATTCATAGATTTATCTGATCAACAACATCAATAAAAAAGATAGTTTGCGAGCAGCGATATGGGGTCCTACTTGGTGTGGCGCGGTGAGCACGGCCCAATGTGTATGTCAACGCAGACATTGGATTCTGTGCCGAGTCTCACAATATGTACTGTATAGTCAAGGTCAGATTCACACAGAATACCGCCTGCAGAACATTGCTGAGCATTACCGCCACACGCTCTACCACTGAGGCACATGCAGTACTGTGCAGCATACAGACCCAGAATATTTTGAGCACTCTTCCATTATTTGCACAAATGGACCTTGGGAAGTATTATGGCATTGGTATGCCATAAAAGGAGGTTTAGCGGTGGTAACAATATTAAAACTCATCAGCCATGTCAAACAGTGGCAAAATGTACTGCAGGATATTTCTGCTGTGGTCAGAATTGAACTTGGACTTGACTATGAAATTGGGCGGATCAGTACACATTCTGAGGAAAAGCAGTCTTCCACACGTGGAAATGGTGCACTTGGTAGGTATAGCAAAATGGCATTGGCATGCCATAACGACTGGCAGGAAATTAAACGAAAGGTAACATCTCAAAATCATCATCAAACATGTAGCTCAGACAAACATTGTCAAAATAAATGTTGTGACATTTCTGACAATGTGTTTGATTGAAGTCAGCCTTGAAGCAAAAACCTCAGTGATTTTCCCCACATTCTACCACCACACACATGTGCCACATGGACATAGGGCAGGTCAAGGGCAGATGAGACTATATTTTGAAAAGGCGCAGTCTTCCCTACATGGAGGAAGTTAGTTTGGTAGTGTTGGTAAAATGGCATGGAATGGAAAGTAAACATATTAAAATCATCATCAACCATGTTTCTAAAGTAAACATTGGCAAAATCCACCATCAAAACGGACTTCAGAGAAATTATGTGTGTACCCCTTTAAGAGCCAGCCAGCATTGGCGAGAGGCCGTCAGATTAGATTGGCAAATTAAAAAAAATGTTAATATAAATTATAAATAAATATTTGGGATATTATTTGTGTGCATTTTTGTAATCTGTGTGAATAGATTGTGAATATTCACTATTTCATCACCTCATTCGGCACTTGACTTAACAGACATTTATTCAAATGAAAATCTTTGGCAAGCTTTGGGATTGCCACAACAATTTAACACTTTCAAAATTGCTTGTGTAGTTGTGCTGTAGCGACAGTCAAAGTCTGTGTTTGGTGGGAGGAATCCAAGTCTCCTTCTGTGATGAAAGGCCCATTATCTCAGAAAAACGCTACATCACTATGCAATATTTCGCTATTTAGCTTTAACAACAAAAATAAAGAACAGCCTAAATGCTTTTGTGGTTCCATGCTACAGCTGCAGGCGAAGTACAGTGGCGCGGCTAAATTGCCGACACTCTCTTCAAACAAATTAACATTTAACAATAAGACGGAAATGTACCCGTCTGTTCATGTTGGCATGTCTGGATTCAATATGACAGAAAATAGAGGATTATTTTAGCCTACTACAATAGGCTTATACAATGTACCGTAATTCATTGACATGAATTACATCCAAGATACCAAACAATCTCCTACATGGCAGCTACATGGCAGCATGGATCACCTGCTGTATGTATCAATAATAATAATAATAATAATAATAATAACAACAATAATAATAATAAATAAACTGGTTTCAACATCTTCACATTGCATGTGAATGATGCATTTCAGCATATAGAAACGTGGCACCATTGAATACAGTAGAATAGGGCTTACCAAATAAACAATTAGGACATTTCTTGAAAGTAAAACAGATCACAGCAAATTGCTCACAGAAGACAATCCCCCACTCCTACCAAGAAAATGGTACATTACTTTTCTTTGTAGAGGCCAAGCAATGCATTACGCATTTCTCATTAAGCAGCCCTGACACTGTTACATACGCACCATTTTACTGACAGGATGATTCGACTATTAAAGACGACGTCCACTAAATGTCTAGCAAGGATTCGACTTGCTGACAACTGCTTTGCCATAAGAGGAGGGGGTGGGGCTGTGCAGGTACAGTTGTTTGATGAAAAATGAGTAAGTATTTGAGTTAATTGAGTATGATCATCGGTTGATACACTGGGAGAACTGACCAAGCATTGTTGCTACAGTGGCGACACCAATGCACTAAGTAAGTGCACTAACTAAGGTAACACCTTTCAATTGGAGATACCTCTGGGTTAGAGATGCGTGGAGGTGCTATTATTTCATCCGCAACCGCACCACAAAACGCATCGTCCGTCCGCCATCCATCTGCTTTCTGTGATTTCTTTGATAGTTAACTTTATACCTGCAACCATATCATTTACATCGCCATGACTCAATGCACCAGCTTGGAGGAGGTCTGCACTCTACCCAGTGCTTTTTCTAGCAATAGAGTACTGGTAGTATAAATTACTATTAAATTACCTCTTTCCATTGTGGTCCTTGAGACTCAATGTGAGATGGCAAACTCTTTATTCTTTTTCCACAAAAAAAAAACATGTAATTCATTCTAATATTGTAATCAGTACGTGTATTAAACAACGGTAACGGGTAGTCTGATAACATCGTGTGGTTGTCGGCCATTGCGTGCATCGTGGCAAGAGGAACGCTGAAGAGGTTTGACAAAGATGAAGAAGAGCATCTCAATGTTCCGGCGAGGCAGGACATCGAAAACATCTGGCGTTTTGCAGTCAAATGAGCCTTTAAAAGTGATATTTCTAATATTTTGACGTTCACATATTATCCGTATACCCGCCTGGACTACGCTTGATCATAGCAATCAACACTCAGTCAAACCCAAACCACTGCAATTCCACTCGATGGCAAGAGTCTGCGTGTACTCTGCTTATAGAGTAACTCGCGCCGATGACTCTCCCATTGGAGCTAGCGGGTATATGAGAAAAAATGAAACGGTTGGCACGCCCAACTATGCATTGAGGGAGTGGGAAGGGAGCCGCGTCGGCATGAATAACATGGAGTATAGCACCGTTTTTAAAGTCAGAGTATGACGATACCTCTCCAGTATCGGTTGACCGTGACGACACACAGCAAAACAAGACAATTCCAATCCTACCTTTGGCTGCAACAGCTTATACTGCCAAGACAGCCCGAAAGCGACACTTGGGGAAGTCTACAACATCAACATCTACATGTTTTTTTTTTTTTACTATTTTAATTATTTTATACCAATACAACTCTAATACAATCAATTTGAAGTAGCCTATTACATACAAGCACACAACGACATAACTACATGTATAGCCTATTGAATAGACTTATTTTCTGGGTTTGCCGACTGCTCTGGTTTCGTTAATATACCTTATACCTTATTGATATTGTATTTATGATTCATTTTACGTCACTTGTTTCTTAATAAATACAGTTTTTTATTTCGTGGGGTTCAAAGACGTAAAGCTATGCAGTTTCTGCGTTAGTGTAGGAACACAATGACTGGCTGAACCATTGGTCGTAGGAACCAGCTGCCGTTTGTGTTTTCCTTTACATAAATTAAGACATTTCCGATATCAAATCGATGCAGAAAAGGCACAAATTTGTGCATCGGAATTCACCAGAATGCAGCAAATGAAGTGTGTGACATTCAACATTTCCGGCGGGAGACAGTAACATCCATTGGCCTATAACAGCCAATGGATTGGACAGGAAGTACAGTGTCTAGGTGAACAGCACAACCCAGTCTCACGGCAGTTTGTGAAATAGTCACACAATAGTTTTAATCTATTGATTCGTGTACATGGACACGAATTACCCTTTTTTGTCGTGACACTCACGACATGTGACACAGCACGTCTTTCATTATAACCCAAACCCTAACCCTAACCCCTTAACCCTAACCCTAACCCCTAAACCCTAACCCTAACCCCTAAACCCTAACCCTAACCCCTAACAATGATATCCTAGGGTTAGGATATCATTAAAAGAGAACTGGCGGCGGGTCCTCAGGCAGCTTTAGCTGCCGTCTTCACCATAGTAACGGTCGATGAGGCTCATGGGTACTGTAGTATTTACTGTAAAAATGTGGTGCAGGCACGAAAGATACTTCCAATTGAAATACATTAGTTTGAAAGTCGTGCTGAGTGTCACGAGAGGGACAAGGGAAATTCGTGTCCATGTACGCGAATCAATAGATTACATTTCGTGACTATTTCACGAACTGCCGTGAGACTGGGTTGTGAACAGCAGCAGATGAGTAAACCGGCTTGCTCATTTTAGGTTTAGTTTGTCAGTTTGACAGGGTCAATGCACAGTTTCACCAGAATTAACCTCACGCGAGACTTCATCTGGAAGATTTCCCCCAACAATTTTGGTTAAAATTATAGTGGACAAATCTTTGCTTTGATTTTGTGACAGCGGGTCATTATTTCTAACTGCCATTTCACTAAAAGCTTTCAGGAGCTTTTCCGGTATATGAAGACAATTATTTTGTATGTCTTACACACATGTGTGTATGTGTGTGTGTGTACTTTTTTGTCTGGGGGGTGTCTCTTGATGCTTTGACCTTGACTTGAGATCTACCGCCTGACTTGTCATCGCCCCCCCCCCCCACCACCACACACCCCCCACCCCGCAAAAAAGTACTCCTACCTTAACCTAGGATAAGAAGATTACGTTTGTTGATTGCCTCTCCGTACTAACCATGGACATGACAAACTACTTCCAAGATTTCTTACTGAAATTAAAGAATTAAAGAATTTTGGATGCAGAATGAATGATTCACACTAAATAAAAGTCAAAATAAAAACACCTATCCAACTCAAAAAGCCCCAAAACTTCCAAAACCTTAGAGATCCACCTCATGTGGATGACAAGAACTGCTATTCTGGACAAGAAGAGGAACAAATGTGTGCACACCAACACATGAGCCCAATAACACACGCACGCACGCACGCACGCACGCACGCACGCACACGCACACACACACGCACACGCACACGCACACGCACACACACACACACACACACACACACACACACACACACACACACACACACACACAAAATCAGGACACGCATCCTCCTAAAACCACAGACGCAGAATCGAGCCAAATTAAGCCAAAATGTGCAGAGAGGCGAGGGATCCCGGCCACAAGCCAAGGGTTTGTGCATTTTAAACAAAAGCCCAAGGCCACCGCCACGTTCCCATCCTCCATGCTCGTTGACTCCCTAACGCCGAGCGGAAGGGGAGAAGGTAAAATGTCTCTTTCAAAAAATGGCTCTGTAAAGGGAAGCTCTTATGCATGGAGGGGGAGGCTATCGCTACGCAGGCAAGCTAAAAACCACGTGTGGGACGGATGCTAGAAATGAGTACACACAAGTGTTGTTTTTGTGTTGCATAGTTCACACGGGGAGCAAAACACACGCGCTGCTCTGAACTCCCTCTTTGAGAGCACGCTGCAGCCGGAGAATAGCCTGTTTGTAAATATAAACCGTCGAATCCTAATTTATAAAATGTCACCCCTGACTTCCTGTTACCTACTGATCTTTTGGGTGGAGGTGGATGAATAGGGTGCTGGAAGGTGTGAAGACAGGGAGGAAATATAGAGCCGTTGCAGAAATTTGGTTGGAGGTTGCCGTTTTTTTTCTTCTTCTTTTTTCTAAGGAATAATTTCAGACGTCCCTAGCAACCAACGCTGACAACATTAGGCATAAGATGAGGCTCTGCTACCAGGGTAATACTCTCTTCAAACATTGCATTACCATGTGTTACAGGGAATCGTATATTGCTTAAACCTATACAACACATTTAATTTACACCTGGCATTAGAATGCATCGCCAGTGCCCAGATGCGTAGGATTAAAGGATATGATAATAGGATGACACTTTTGCGTCAGTTCCACACAGAAAATGAAGTAGGTAGAGCGGGTGGACAGAGCGGGTCGTCCACTAACCGTAGGGTCGGCGGTTCGATCCCCTTGATCCCCCCTGCTCCAACTGTCCACATGTCGAACCCCACAAATGTACTGATTGTAAATAGCTTTGGACAAAAGTGTTTGCTAAATGCCCCTTTTACTTTAAAAAGGTTTGAACATCTCATGATGGCAGGCATCAGCATCATCATCATGGAAGTGCTAATGCAAACCCAACGACTGCCCCTTCTGGATGTGCAATGATGAATTTAGAAGTTAACAACTCATCTGAATCTCAGCAAGACTTGGCAAGTTGCTTTCACATTTACAAGTCAGGAATAGTATTCCAATAGTATTTGAATCAGGATCAGAATACTGTTGTATTTAAATTGCTGTATTGCTCCTATAGTTGTTCAAGGTTCCACAACACAATGCAACGTAGGATGGGAGGACTTGCTTTAGCATTTCTTGATACATTTCTTGTATAACCTATTCAAATCCCTTAATTACATTAACTTTATATTCACTTTCTACGTTAATTTATACACAAATTTGCATGTCTAAGAGCTCAGTAATCTAAGATGAAATGGCTGTATAAAAGTTCCTAGGACAATTAATCAGCAACAGCTTCTCAGCAAAAAAAGTGTGCTTCTAATTTGTCTTACCATGTAATTTTGCACAGAAAATTAGCTTTAAAAGGTCAGGAGTTTTTATGGCACCCATTTCAACAGCAGAGCAGAGCTTTTTTTTCCTGTGTGGTTCCGGTTGTGGAACCTTCTGGAAAGCAGAGAGCTCTCAAGATGTTATTCTGCTTACACATGCACTCTGCACATCAGAGGTGAGGCTGAAGAGGTTAAGTATCCCTTTGGACCAAAACATTTTGACTATACTATTCCAACAGACAGTAGCTAGTAGCTAGCTCGTAAGACATTCTTTTGTTTATTACACAAAGAAGATCCAATGTCATCCTATCCAGTAATATGAACAACCTCTATCATTTCACAAAACACAATTACACACACAAGTAGACCTTTCTTAATTTTTACATGTACATGTTCATGAGGACATCATACTTGGGGCGGCAGTAGCTCAGAGCTACTCAGTGGATAGAGCGGGTGGACAGAGCGGGTCGTCCACTAACCGTAGGGTCGGCGGTTCGGTCCCCTTGATCCCCACCTCCAAACTGTCTGCATGTCGAAGTGTCCTTGAGTAAGACACTGAACCCTGAACCCCAACTTGCTCCCCGGGCGCTGATCATAGCAGCCCACTGCTCCTATGTACAATAGGATGGGTCAAATGCAGAGAACAAATTTCGTTCCCATATCTAAAAAACATGGGAATGACAAATAAAGACCGAAAGGTCCCAATAAAAATAAATAAATAAATACTTTCTTGGTTTTTCTCACAGATTATATTATCATTATATTATTATTCTATATTACATATATTATTCTATTGCCCTTATATTAACAAGCTGCATGGGAGGTATACAACACCTTAACAGCCGTTTTCCAATTGCATGGATGGTTTTAGGAAATAAAATAATGTTAGATGGGGGGGGGGGGGGGTGGAGAGTGTTTGTTGGGAGCAACTGAGCTCTACATGGACCAAAACCTACCAGCTGGCAGATAACACGAGCCTGTTTGCACAATGTTACGTTCTTTTTGAAGTACTGTTATTCACATTGGGCTAGAGGGATTGAAAGCGGCAGTAGGCTATCACCTTCTGTAAAAGCAACTGCAATAACGTTAACAGATTTCGGATTTTCTTAAAAACGAGAAAAGTTTTCGAAATCAGTTAGAAAATCACGGACTCTTTAATGTTCGTGTGATAGCGACGTTATAACGCGAAATCAATGCAAACTGAAAATCCAGATGTTTTTCGCACTTGTGCATCCATTGACAACAAACACAGAATAACGAAATTATTGCAGGCCCAAAGGCAGCGAGTCAACATATCTCCTGCGTATTGTTCAGCTGTCAAGCGTCCTGGTCAACCAAACAAACAGGTGGAATACCACCGTAGCGCCCAACTGAGACACATTTACAATAGTCATAAAACTTATTCTGCTCTGTTTCACTTGTTCCTGACTCCCAAGTCAGTGAAAGTGAAGGTACGGCCGGCTCACATTTTAACCCCCATACAGCTTTATATAAATGCATAGCTAACATGTTGTCAACAAACGCTTCTTAATGGAGTCTTACCTTCAGCTGCAGGTCTGGGAGCACCAGTTGCACAGTAACTTGCTTGTCATTTTGGACCAGAGGTTGTTACAACAACAACAACAACAAAAACCCTCACTAAAGTATCGCCTGTTTCGATCTCAGTCAGTCGAGTCGATTCAATACTAGCATACTGTCTCAATCTGCAGATATCCGGAGCAGTTCGTTTGCTTGCTGATGGTGGGACTGCACTACAAGGCCGTCGCTTTAGCTTTCTACGTCCGTCTACTTAACTTCAGTCGTGAGACGTGCGGGGAAATTCTGCTCGCGGACACTACGTCAGAATAAACCACGCCCCGCCTCGCGCCTGCCTTCAACTTGCCGTCTCCTCCGGGGGGTTGTCTCGCATTCGCACGTCCCGTTGGAAGCAATGCATCTTTTTAATCTCAATAAACGGATACAGTTTAGAGGTATCCGTTGGGTTGTCACAAGGAAGAACAGGGGGGGGGGGGGGGGGGGGGGCCGCCGCCGGGGC
>OMKI01037017.1:0-13771 GCA_900302315.1 Phycis blennoides
CACACACACAGAACACACACACACACACACACACACACCCGCACGAGTACACACACACACACACACACACACACACACACACACACACACACACACACACACACACACACACACACACACACACACACACACACGCACACGCTAGGTGTGTTGGGGAAATGTCTCAATATTGCACTGTTCCTTTTTCAAACAGAATTGAGTAAACGTAGACACACCGAAAGTCCACAGGAAATGCCAATGAAGAGGACCCGTCTCTTCCCCTTACAGAGCTGCAGGATATGTGAAACAAGATAAGCATAAAACATATCATTGATATTCAAAGGTTAAAACACAGAACACAGTATCTCTCTCTCTGTCTCTCAATAGCTCTCTCTCACTGTATCTCTCTCACACTGTCTCACTCTTTCCCTATCTCACTGTCACTCTCATTGTCCATCTCTCTGACTCTCTCTCTCTCTCTCTCTCTATCGCTCTCTCTCTCTCTCTCTCAATGTCTCTCTCTCTCAATGTCTCTATCTCTCACCTTCTCCGCTCGCTATATCTTGCTGTCTCTCACTCTCCCTCTTGCCCTCCCCTCCCTCTCTCTCTCTCTCTCTCTCTCTCTCTCTCTCTCTCTCTCTCTCTCTCTCTCTCTGCCTCTAACTGAATCTCTATGTCTTTCGCCCTCCTTACCTTCTGCAGATTGAGCATGCCCAGTTGGGCATCATCCTCTGGGGCCTCCTGGGAGGAAAGCAGGGCTCTAGGAGGACAGGAAACATGTTGCATCTGCCACACAACCAAGGACAGTCTAGCGGTGTTTAGTGTGCTTGACTCCCAGACGTAAGGTTTTAGGTTCAAACCCCTAACAGTCACACCTTGAACAAGATACCGCCCTAACCCCTACCTGCTCCTGAATGACATGGATCTGAATTCACTGTTCATTGATTTGGATAGAAGCTTCTGCAAAATTACTAAATAGTACAGAAGTTGCAGTAAAAGCAAAGGATATGGAGCAATGTTATAGTATATATATTCACCAAATATCTACATTTATTATCATTGCTTATATATTATATATATTTATATATTATATACTACTGTTATGTAACAGTAGCTCGGACTCACTTGTCTTCCCCTGCAATCAAGTACGCGAAGACAGGACTCTGATTCACTGACGTCAACAGTAGGTTGAAGTGTGTCTGACCGAGGTAACACACACACAAATTACCACGACCAGGTGGACACAGCATTTTTTTATCTACACGTTTTTTATCAATCCAAGCTGATTGCATAGGCGAATGTAAAGTATATATGTATAATAAATACTTTTGAATTACTAATCAATTATCGGTTATTATCAAGTCTACAATAACCGAAACGAATAGTATCAATTTATGTATTATCTACAAATTACGAGCAGCATAACAAAGTATATTTTACCGCTACAAGGAAAGCCAGTCGACCAGACGTTCCACAGCCGCTCATTACAACCAGGCTCTCTGTCGCCTCCTGAGGGTGGAATCGGAACGACACGGTTCAACCATCAGGCTCTCCCCAGAAGGACAGACAGAGACATAATTCAGGGCAGGCTTCAACATACCCTGACGATGTCTGCTACCTTCTCTGCGACCGCCATCATGGTTTTTATCACGCTGTCGCTGAAAAGTTTCTGTTAGGAAGGAATATAAGATAAACAATTGTAAGAAATAAACTGGTTTCTTAGCAGGACTGTGGGTGACATTTAACAGCTCATTAAGTGTAAGATGAGATGCATATTTATTTGGATGAGAATTACAAATAAAATAAAATTTTCCGGGCCTCTATAATTGATAATTTGGTACAACATGTTATTGTCTTGTAACCACAGAAGTACCTCCTTGAATTGTACAATTTCAATTACAGTTGCAACATTTCAAATTTCAATTCCATAATAATATATATTGATTGAAATATATATTTCCATTAAATACACGGAACACTAGCAGTAACAACAATAGCAGAATAGATAAATGTGACAAATGTTTTTATAGTTATACTTTATCAATATTGATCTCTGACCTCACCTTATAAGGGCTTCCTGTCTCTTCTTGAAATATCTCTGCGTCACAGGCTTCCAGTAGTCGAACGACATGATTGGCTGAGGCCTGGTCAATGTCACGTGTCAGTGGGTGGGACTTCTCCGTAACCGGAAGTTCAGACTCGTAGTCCTGAAACTGACAAACACAAGAGTGATCATTTGTTCTGAATAAAATCTATGAATCAAATGTATTTTACAAAGTTAACTGTATACATTAAATGCATTTAATGTATACAGTAATATTTTCAAAACATTTTCTTAAACGGTCAGCCTCAAAATACTACCTTGCAAAATACTAACTTAGAAAATGTAAGCAAGCTGAAATTGAAAGTAAGCTCATAACATTTTCTTTTTGTTTTTACAGATATTCTACCTCTGCAAGCAGAAAATACTTCACAGCAAATAGTTACTGCCTGGTATAAGGATTAAATATGAAAATAATGTCAACAAAATGTGTGCTGTTCATACCTCCCATTCGCCCGTAGACAAGGGTCCGCGTATCCCATCTGGTTCAGCCATTTTGGTCGTATGGGTGTGTGTGTGTGTGTGTGTGTGTTTGATAGGGGGCAACCTTTGATCCAGGGAACTGGAATGCAGTTCTCTGTCTCTCTCTCTCATTGCCTCTTGCTCTCTGTCTCTCTCTCTCTCTCTCTCTCTCTCACACACACACACACACACACACACACACACACACACACACACACACACACACACACACACACACACACACACACACACACACACACACACACACACACACGCACACACACAGCCACAAGCTAGCAGTGAGTATGCTGCGTTGGCACACAGTGAGTCGTGAACGTTAAACCAGCCCATACGTTTTGCACTGTTGCTGCGCTAGCAACCATCTTTAAAATCTTTAAATCCCTCTTAAAAACAAATTCCATTGACTGCCATGTCACGCAATACATTTTCTTTATTTTCTTTCAGATGAAGATGGAAAAGCAGGGGTGGTCGTCTGACCCAGTGGGTCACATCCACCAGGCAGAGAAGCGCAACTGGGCTGTGGACCATTATCCAAGACATTTAGACATGAAGCCAAAAAGAAAAGAAACCATTCTAAGCATTCACTTCAATTAAAGTGATCCTACTACTATGTGTTTACACCCAATGACTGCAACACTATTGTTGAACGCACTCACATAGGCCACGCACAATTACAATCCCCTTCCGATACTGTGCTGTACAACTCCCAGAAAAGTACTTTTTCTTTCTAGAAATATCACGAGAAGCTTACTCTGGGACGGCTCTGTGTCTTTTAACATTGACAATAGAGTAAAGGACCTCCTCCTGATTTGATTGGACATGAGAGCCATCCAAACGGTGAGACACTTCCTGGTACTTTGTACGAGGGATGTGGATGCTGGAGTAGCGAACGCTGTCCTCGCGTTCCAGTGGTTCTCTCGGTGCCGAGGGAGCCGAGCGACCGGGCGGAGCTGAGACGTTGTCGTACACAGGAGCACGGTGTGACTGGCAGGGAGGAGGAGGACACGAGAGTCGATTTGGAAAACACTTTTTAGAAGGTGGTCCTCCAGGTCATGCATTTTTAGAGACCCGTGGTGGTGACTAATGGTCGTGGAGAATGCCGTGGGCCTCACTTCGTCTTTGTCCTTCTTTGAACACATTCATCTTCCTAATCTTCCTGGTCTGGTGAGCAGGTTGTCAATACTTCCATTCTCATTCTCATTCACATACAATGCATTCATTTCATTCTCATTTCCCTGGCAGAAGTCTCTCTGGTTCCCAGTCACATCTCACAACTCCCCTTGTGACCGGCGTGTTCACCTGAGATGCATCAAGACACCGGGCGCCGGGTCGGGCATTGCGTTCTGAAGCACGGCAGGCCGGGATCAGCCACAGCGCAAAGCGCACCGCCTTTAAGGGCCGCGCTGCAAATCCATTGAGTCGACACGCTAGCGCTAGGGGTGCAGCGCCGCTTTCCCCGCAGGAGAACACCCGAGCAGACGCCATCAGCCCTGCCTGCTGCTTGTGGGAGCTTACAACGCTGTTGACGGAAGTGCCTTAAAACCAGGCCATGAAGTTCAACACGGGCCTGCGCGGTCTGCAGGTACTCAGCGAATGTAGATCTCCCTAGATTGTCGGCTGAACGTACGCACCGCGTCCCACACAAAGTGATTTGGAGACGACCAATCGCGAGATGCGTGTGTCTAGTGGCGCCGGGCCATTAAGCCCCTCTGTGGCGCCCGCTATCCAGAGCTGGCTACCATCGCTGGGGTAGGAACGGTGATCCACCACCAGACCACTAAATTGAGGGTTTTTTTTCGTGACACCTCCAACAGCATTCATTTTGTTTCATTTCCTGATTATATTTTTAGACTTGCATGTTAATAGGGCTAGAAGAACAAGTGAGGCTTTACTCGTCAACATGCAACTCTAAAAATTGCTGAGGAAACAAGTCAACCTTCACATGTGGTTTTGAGATGGGTATTTCCACTGTGGTTGGTTCAAGTAATGGCTTATTGAAATTCCTTCCTGTTTCTCACCTCCTCTGTGTCTTGCCTTCTGCCCAGGTTAGAGGCTTGTCTGGATGCCTTCTTTCTTCTGGTGAAGAGAACAGAGAGATGAAGAGGCAATAGGAGAGATCCGCGTCAAAGAAGAAAGAGAGATAGGATACATCTCACCTCATCCATAGCAAGACGAGGGGGGGTAAGGTGGCCAGTAAGGCAATGACAGCTCCTACCGCGACTATTATCTGTAATGCTGGTGATGAAACTGCAAATTGGCCAGTTAGAATTGTGTACTCAAGTCGTTAAATCTGACCCATTGAAAACTCAAGGGCATCAAGGGTGCGTGTCTTTCAAATGAACAATTACCTGACACATTAATGGACAAAAAGGTGGAATTGAGACGTCCAAAGTCATTATGAGCTTGGCAGTAATAGTTTCCTCCCAGCTCAGATGTGATGTCAGTGATGGTGTAGTTCTGTCCTGATTGTCCCACTGAGTCTCCATGTTCCTTGAACCAGGTGTACTGAGCTGCTGGGTTAGCATCACTGCTGCAGCTCAGAGTCACTGAGCCGCCCTCCCCTATTTCGCCAGGAGAACTTGAATTCACAGCTGGGTGTTTAGGCCCATCTGGAGATCGTTGTGAAAAACATGTGGAAACATAACGTGGACTGGTATGAACGACACGGAAAGGAAAGGTTTTGAGAAACTCCTGAAATGATCATGTGATGAATGGGAGCTGTCGCATTCGGCTATTTTCAAATGTAAGAGCAGTGCTTCACACAAGTGTTTTCCCAGTCAACCTTTATGTATGAAACTGTACTCTCTTATACTAGTAAATAGCTGAATGTGATGGCTCCTCGTTAGAATAATTCATGTACACAAGGTGTAGCAAATCACATCTGCAATCATACATTGTGCTTCTACTTACATTTCACATTGATGAAGGTGGAGCCAGATGTTGTCCCTAAGGCATTCTTGGCTTCACAGATATATTGTCCGGTGTTCAGAGACCGGATGTCATGAAAGATCAGTGGACCCTCGCTCTCCACTCTGGAGGAACCATCTGTAGTGCCCTTGAACCAGGTGTGCTGAGCTGCTGGGTTGGCATCACTGCTGCAGCTCAGAGTCACTGAACTTCCCTCCTCTATTTCACCAGAGGGACTCACAGTCACCAAGGGGGCTTTTGGAGCATCTGTTGACAGATGACATTACATCCATGATAAAACAGGGGTGCTAATAACAAGTGTTTGTTAAATTAATACCCACGTATATAATGAAAGCATGAACAAGATGTAAGGCTAGTGTCATTGCCCATTTCAAGCCTCATATTGAATCCAGTTATTCTTTATAGAGTCAGCAAAGACATACATCACACTGCAGTTACAGCACCACCTCTGGTTAAACAGGGTTACTGCAGTGTCACAGGTGAATGGAGCCAGAAACAGATGAAGTGCGCCGATGCAGTATACTCATGGTACATTGAACGGTCAGTGTCTCCTCAGGAGACACATGGCGTTGGTATCTTTCGACGGCGCAAGAGTAGCGACCCGCATTCTGAGGTCTGATGGGGTCCAGAACCAGCTGGTTTGTTGCCGTCTCCGACAGGACCACCCTAACGTTGTTCTGGTACCAGACGTAGGAGGGGTTTTCAGTCAGAGGACAACTGGTGATACAGCTCAGAGTCACCCTCTGGCCCTCTGTCACCGTGGCAACAGGGGTCACGTCCACACTCAGGCCTGAATGAGGAAGTGAAGCTGTGTTATTTATAATGAAACCACTGTACTTAACTACTTGTTATTCTTATTAGTATTGGCTTACTGTATATATATATATATATCTCAGTCAGTATTACCTGTGACGATCAGAGTTGTACCAGGAAGTACCCTTGGAGTGGATCTGTGTCCATGTCTATACTCTGCTGAATCTGTGACTTTGAGGTCAGTGATCGTCAGTGAATGAGTGCAGTGTTTCGGCCATTTTGTCTCACATTTTCTGACATAATTTGTGATTGAGTCTTCACTGAGGCCCCTATATTGGTTATCTCTCCATATATACCAGCTTCCATAATATGCTCCAGAGTTGTAGGAGATGTCCACTGATGCGCCTTGCAGGACACACATGGTTCTGTTGGTATAGAACACTTCTGTGCATAGGTAATTCCTGGCACCTGAGAAATTAATAGCACCATTATAGCTGGAGTTCTTGCAGCAGTAATATAATTTATAGTAGGTTTACTACCAGAATGACATTCTGGTACAGTTCTTGAGAAAATTCTATCTTAGAAACTACAATAGTGGAAACTAAAAATAGACAATATTTTTTCGGGTTCATTCATGACCATAAATTGACGTAAGTTAATGCAGTAATAAACATTAACTAACAGTTAAATAACAGTTTAATAACTAATATATTTAATGCACGTGACAGAAGAAATGTGTCTCTAATGACCTCCAAAGTCTTTCCAGAGTGTGTAATATCTTTCTACCGGTACCCAGAGTCCAAAGACTGCTCGGTCAGTTTGGCTATTCATAATGCATGTAGTATTATAGAAAGGTCCATTACATCTGGCCTCAGGTCAGTGTAATGCGGAGTTGACTTACACACTACAGGGGTGTGGAGCCGCTCGTATCCTTCAACAGCACATGCATAGCCATCGGAAGAAGACCAGTAAGCCCTGGATTTCCTATTTGCCATTTCTTGCTTTCCGTTCTTGTACCAGACATATCTATGATGAGGTAGAGTACATGTACTAAAACATGTCAGAGTGCTTTTGGAAAAAGAGATGGAGAGATCTGCGTGTGAGAAAAAAATACATTTGATAAGACAAATCAAATCAAATTTATTCAAAAGGATTCCGATTACAGACCTGCGAAACACACACACACACGCGCACGTCATCAGAGTTTACCTGTCACAGATAACCACACTCCAGTTTGACCAGTAAATCCCCCATCTGTTTGGTTTGGTATTAACCTCAACTTGTACTGAGCAGAGTCACTCATTCTCAGGTCTTTGATTTGCAGGGTACACTGTCCTCCACAGCTGGGCAAGCTCTGGTGTAGCTCTTCACAGCGGTAGTCAGCACGGCCTGCAAAGTCTGCATCACTTAGCAGAGCAGTAGTTTGGCCCGGGTATTTTTGGGCAAACCACGCAGGGCTAGAGTGGTGCAGTAGTTTGTCAGGGCATTTATATGTGCAACTGATGACAACTGTTGATCCTTGTAAAGCACAGATATTTTTAGATGTGCAAGTAACTGCCGAGTCGCTATAGTCGCTATAGTCGCTATAGTCGCTATTGAGAGCTGTAAAAAAAAGAGAGAAAAAAAAAAAAGAATCGCTCAATTAATTATCACAGAATATTAGTAATGAACAAAGACACAGAGGTTCAAAAGAGGAAATGCAAGATCACAAGATGCAACATACTGAGGCTGTTGGGTGGAACTGGAAACTACAGAGAGATGCCAACCACTGAACTGTGAGAGGAATCTTCACTCATGTGAGACCATCGTGATACAGCCAGGGATCGAGAGATACAGCCATTGAAAGAGCTATCGTGGAGTGAGACCTCATTTCATTAAGGGATTGCTCATGTCTTATATTTTGTGAAAACACAAAACATGAGAAGACAGGGAACCACCGTTGAAGTGAAGACATAGAAGGCCCATGCAAAGTTAGAACAAAAGGAGTTTACTGAGCCAATGGCAGTCAGTATACAAGTCTGTATTTAAATCTCAAATGCAGCTGCAACAGTAAAATATGACCAGGCGACCCAGAAATAATCTATATCCATAGATAATTTAATGTACCATCTATGCTGAAGTAGCACCCTCTGCAGATTTCAGCTGTTTGGTTTTTACACATTGAAACAGTTCAACTAAATGTTCACAATATAAATGTACCAACCTGGTACTGACAAAACCAAAGCTAGAAATCCCCTCACTGCCGATGCCAAATTCATAGTTTTTCCTCTCCTCGCTCACTCCGAGATATGTAAACACACCTGCAGGTGGAAAATAAAACAATACATTAAAGGAGAAATTTAATTAAAGTCCTTCATGGTGTTTTAGCTGAGAGAGATACAACACGCACATGTTTAATTATGTATATTACTGTCGATAGTTCTTAGCACCTGTGCTCTACCTACAAAGATTAGGTTCACAATAAGCAATAAAAGAAGAAGAAAAGAAAATACAAAAAAGGAAAGACCTTACAGTAGAAGGTGACACTGGCCTGTCTGTGGTACGCCTGGTTGTGAAACTTAGCAGAACAATCCAAAGCCACAAGATATAGTCGAAGCACTTCCTCCTACATTGTGATCTTACACACACACACACACACCGTCATCAGAGTTCACCCATGAATGCTGCAGAGGCCACACAACATCGCTGACCATTACTGCTCTCTGACTACAACTAACTACACATACACATATAACTACACGTATACTGCAGCAGAACTTATTATTGTATTAGCAGCAATTAAATATTTCACCTTCTTATGACAAATGTACTCTTTGTAAGTCGCTTTGGATAAAAGTGTCTGCTAAATGCCCTAAATGTAAATGTTATGGCATGTGAAGATCCATTTACTCTCAACTCTCAATATACATATATGTATCCATATATGTATGCATATATGGATGAGATATCAGAAGATTTGAGTCCTGGTAGAGTCTGGATTAACTCCAACTCTTGGACTTCAGATACTGCCAATTGTGTTTTCTTGCCATCTGAGAGTGTAGTTTATCCACAGCATTAGACTGTGGTTGATTGGCTGAGGTGCTGAGGTTTCACATCCATACATCACACACGGTGCAGCCCACCATAAGCGCGTGACTGTGTGTAACTTTCATAGACAGGATTCTACCACTCAGACTTTCCTTATGTGTTTGCTGAAAGATGCAGCTTAAAGAGACAGGAGACAGTTATACATTGCTTCTGTTTCTTACAACAGGGTTTTCAAGCCTTTTCTAGTGATTCAAAATGCAATCAGGCCTCCCTGGTGAAATAATATGGATTGCCTGAAATAAAAAGTATAATTTGCAATTTGCTTGTTGTATCGTGTCTACTCAGGGATCAGCTTTATTTTCTTTCAGATGAAGATGGAAGAGACTGGAAGTTCAGCTTTGCTCCAAGGTTTCATCACAGCTCTGCTCATGGGGCTTTTCTCGAAAGAGGCCGCAACCTCTTAGGTCTTGTAGAATCCAGAACAATCTCTGTTGACGGTGTGTGTTTGCTTGCATCCATAGGACAATTCATAGGATTTCTATCCATAGGATAGAAATCTTGAAGAAATCCTGTAGCACTGTTGTAGAAGAAGTCAGTATTTCAACATATCATGTTTCTTTAATCTCTGGAATTTCATGGTCATTTAATAATGTAGCACAGTACATGTTTTACATATTGTAGCTTTTAACCATTGCTTGCCCCTAACTTAATGCCTAAAGCTGACCCTACCTAACATAAACTACCAACCTAAACTAACCACGATTAACCACCTGAACTTGAACATCTCTAACCTAGTACCTAAACGTGACCTCCAAACTAATACCTAAACTATAATCTTAACTTTGTTTCGTAGGGCCATTGTGTAGAGAGCCATGTTGTGATGCTGTGATCACAACATGCTGTAATGAAAATGCATATCCATCTCAGGGACACCAAATGTATTCCCCCTGACCTTTATGAAATGTCTGATGACCAGTATTTTCTGGGGAACATTTCAACTTACTTGTGTTCATTGTTATAGGCTACAACCAGTATTTTTATGAAGTACCTGGCAGCAATGTATTAAACCAGATACATTTGATTACATTTACATGTATTACATTTTATTATTATAGCGACTCTTCACGAGTCTCCCGTTTTCATTTGAAGCTTACTCATGTTGGCTCTATAATACTGATTTAATGCCTCGGTTGTTCTTAGTGCGAGTCTATGAAGTCATCTGCCAAATGACTAGACGCAATAACCTGACTTTAACCCCAGAGGGTGCTGCTGCTCCATTTCGAAGATCTTCGTTCAGGCTAGTGGAAGCCCCCTGGCTCCAACTGTCGCACTAACGCTCCGATTCACACCCACCGTAACCACGCAGTGCGCCACAGCTCTGCCGACCACTCAACACCAAACCTACACTTTACGGTTTTATTTTTGTCAAATTTTATTGTGAAAACGTTTAGGGCTTAAACGTTAATTAAAACGTATAATTGCTGAAGTATTTGAACACATGTTGCTTCATGAATATAATTTTAAAAACTTGATAGATTGAAAAAACATCATGCTGACTTTTCTTTTAGTTGATTACTCCAGGGTTGGATGAAAATAAAATGAAATTAATTCTATAGGCCTACTGCAGGCAGTATGTGTCATCTTATGGAGCAATGGGTTCAAGCTATTTCTGAGTTGTGATTAGACATTATTATGACATAGCCTTTATGGATTGGAGTGCCGTTTTGGAAAATCTATTAGGCATATGTAACAGGAGTTTATATAAATTATATAACTGATCAAAAACATTAAAGCAGGTGGGTTACAGGTTGAAAGCAGATTACAAATATGATGACTTGCCTGATGTTTTTTTCTTCACTGATCAAATTGTGATAAAGATGTCCAAATGTATTTGGGAAATGCAAGGAACTGTTCACAACAATTCAGAAACGGATTTTCCTGTCATCTGTTCTCTTTTAATTGTCCTGTTATTCCCATAGCGGTGTCTCTTTACCTGCTCGTCGAACCGCACTAAACGCCTAGAAACATGAAATAACGCTGCACTAAATGTGAACATTGGTCCATAATGACATGCAGAAACCAAACACAAACCAAAGACACCGAATCGTTTGTTCAGGCGTTCACACTTACTCAAAGTCTCCGTCAGTTCACCATCACTCGTGTAACATTCACAGTAATGGGGTTGGGGTATTTTATAGCCGCGTGGATGCTAAAGGGGTAACTACTACACACGAGTGGGTGGGGGGTTAATTGCGAAATGGAACAACGGAAAGGTTCAGAGGTGTGTGGTTGGTTGTGATCGTCTATCGATTGGGTTAAAGTGCGTGAGTGTGTGTGCCTTGGGGTCGGGGGAGTGTAGTGTAGTGTAGTGAGTGCGTGGCAGAAGATTTATTTTAATTGAAGGAGCGGGGGAGATGGGGGTCTGATACGTAAAGACCCCGCGGCTTAACTGAACACAATAATGACCGAGAGAGAGAGATATGGGAGTGGGGGTTTAAAAGATGTGAGTGTATAAAAAGCATACCACATCATAGTCACTTATCAGGACAGGGGTCTTCCCTCGATTCACCACCAACTGCCCAGCTCTCTCGCTCGCATTCCTTTGCTATCCATCCTTTTTCGGAACACTTAACGCTCATTCACAGCCTTATTCTCTCGCGTGTTCCCTGTTGTCCCTTTAGACTCGACCTCAATGGAGTTCAAAACAATCACGCATAAGCACAGGCACACACACACACACACACACATACCTTTTTGTTCATTAAACTGGCAACAAATGGGTTGTTTTCAGCTTTTCAAATGTTTTGCTTTAAAATACATAGAAACAACGCTTAACATATCTTTGTACAATTAAGATGAAACCACAATATTAACAGATGTACAGGAATGGAAGACTTCCATGTTTTCATTTAAGTTGTCCTCACCCATCCAAAGGTTGTGCAACAGCTGCTAGTGTTGTTAAACTAACACACACACACACACACACACACACACACACACACACACAGACTATGGTCTTGGATGAGGAGCGATTGCTTCAGGTTGAATCTAGTGGTGTAGTCTTACAGGATTTTTCAATTTCCAAGAAACATGCTTGTTTCGTCTCTGCCTCGTATTTTTAGCAGACTGTATTGCCTGCCATTAATCAACTAAGTTGTGTGTTTATCCTCACAGATGCACACACACACGTAATGGTTGTAAAGCAGTCAGGGATGAGGCAAAGTTGTAGAATTTTACTTGAATTTAATCTTTTGAAAAATAAAACAAAATTAAGCCTTCAGGCATAGATGGGCATACCTCTCAGCATCTAATGCAGAGCAAAGTAAAAGAACTGCATTGTATTACACAGGCTATATAAAAACATGGACACTTGCTAGCAAAATTCGCAGCTAATCTTTTTATATCCGGTATGCATAACCGCATGGCCAGAAAACATTAACACGCTTTAACAAACTAAAGTACATTCAAATGCAACCAGATCATCACAATGCATAGGAATTAATATAATACATGTTATACATCGAAGCTTTCAACTTTGACAACATTTTGCCAATAAAAAACGAATACAGTGGGGAGTGCTTAGTACCGTGTACCTACCCAATGCAGAGCATACGACTTCTCTGATCGGGTATGGCAAAAGCACGGAAACAAAACGCAGCAGATCTGCACTACACAGATTGTCCACCGGTGACTCCAAATCACACACTATAAACAAGGGTGCTTTATTATGGCCAAAATCACATACAACACTAGACTTAATTTCTAACTCTGTTACACACACACACACACACACACACGCACAGGAAGCCGGTATATAAATATTTGAACATATACTACGAGTGTGTCAGATAGGTGCATGTGTTAATAGTTTACTGTACTCTACTACACTACTGACGTGTGTGTGTGTGTGTGTGTGTGTGTGTGTGTGTGTGTGTGTGCGCGCCTACATATTTCCCACACAATGAGTTACAGTGTGAGTTCCACATCAAAATGAATCTCTCTGTCTCCCTCCTCTCTCTCTCCTTCATTCTCTCACTCTCTTGCTCTCGCCCCTCCTGCTCTCTCCCCACGTCCTCTCCCTCCCCCCTCTCCATCTATACATACAATAAACCCGTGTCCAGAGTTTATTGAAGGGGGTATCTCTCTCTCTCTCTCTTCTGCTCTCTCTCCTGATCTCTTCCTCCTTTGTGCTCTCTCTCTCTCTCTCACGCTCTCGCTGTCTTTCTCTCTCCCCCTCCTGCTCTCTCTTGCTCTCTTTCTCTCTCCCCACCTCTCAGTGTATAGTAGCCGGTACTGAGGCCCGGTGTTAATCCGCTGGCCGGGCCCTGGGGTCCAGTAGGGGACGAGCAGGGGCCTGCAGGTGCGAGACACTTGTCTGTGGAATGCCAGCGCCCCCCCCCCCCCCCCCCCCCCCCCCCCCCCCCCCCCCCCCCCCCCCCCCCCCCCCCCCACCCCAACAAACCCCCCCACACCCCCCCCACACCCACCAACAAACCCCCC
>OMKI01037020.1:0-16964 GCA_900302315.1 Phycis blennoides
ATGAAGGTAGACCTAGGTGAGCAGCTAATCGTGCCGGCAGAAATAGTTAGCACTAGATTACGACCAGACATGTTACTGTGGTCCGAAGCTGGTTTATTTTATCGAGCTCACGGTCCCCTGGGAAGACCGTGTTGACATGGCGTACGAGCGGAAGAAAGCTAGGTATGCAGAGTTAGCAGCAGATGCAGAGCAGCAAGGATGGAGGGCTCGGGTACGGCCGGTGGAAGTTGGCTGCCGAGGTTTTGTGGCAAAGTCCGCTTTTGCACTCCTAACGGAGTTGGGCATACGTGGACGGCGCATGAAACTGGCGACAAAGAGTATGTCGCAAGCAGCGGAGAGTGCAAGCGAGTGGCTTTGGCTAAGGAGGAAGGTTGGTAGTTGGGGTTCCCGGTAGGGACAACGGTAAGGTACGGTGACAGCAGGCGCTAAATGGTGAGGTTTAGAGGGAATTGTGCGGTGGTGGCAAAGAGGGGTGTGTTTCCAGGACGCTGGAATACACAGTTAAGCCTTCTTGAGGTGTCGTGGGCCTAACTTAACGAAACACCGGTGAAGGAAGGTGCCCACTTGATAACCCCAATGATGTGCCGCATACCGTTGTTGGCTAGGCTAGGTAATGGGTGAATGGTGCCACCTGAGGAATGACTCTGTAGATTTATGATGGCGTAGCCTGATGTCTGCTATGGTGTTGTACCTAATGGTGGTTATGTCACTCATGTGTTGTATGCTTGGTTCTACCTGAGCTGGCCTTCTGCGTGTGTTTACCTTGGATGATGGCACAAGGGATAATAACATCTTGTCCTGTGTATTAATGAATGTGTAACAATTAACCATATTTAAATTTTATAACAATAACATAAAAACATAAAATCTTATTATCAATAACAACAATCAATAAAATAACATAAAAAGAAAATTCATTAATTAACTAAATAACAATAAAACAGTAAATAAACACAAAAAAAATATTTATTCACAAATCGCCGCTTGGTGTCGCCATTGTCATTTTACCGGCGCTGAACAGCGGCGCGCAGAGGATTTGGGGATATGGGAGGCCGCGAAGGATAGTTGCGGTGCATCCTCCAAAAAGAGGGAAAAGAAGGCCGCATTTGAAGGAGCCTTCGAATTGGGACAGCCTTTGCGCGGCGTTGTGACGTAATCGGCCTTCAAATGCGTGCTTCGAAGGATGCAGCCCCTGAATTGGGACACAGCCAATAAGTATCCATTCAATCTTCACAGCTGAATGTTGCAACGCAAATATTACATGGTTAACAAGATTCTTTTCCCGTGTGCGTCTTCCGGTCTGATCGCCGGCTTACGTGATTGGCTGCAGTGCACGCTGCACTGCAGCGTGACGTTGTGTTGCGTTTCTCCACAAGTTGCAGCTGCTTCTTTTCTGCAGATTGCACAACCGCATTTAAGTAAAAGT
The DNA here is from genome assembly GCA_900302315.1 of Phycis blennoides. Taxonomy (NCBI): domain Eukaryota; kingdom Metazoa; phylum Chordata; class Actinopteri; order Gadiformes; family Phycidae; genus Phycis; species Phycis blennoides. Next base: position 1,427 of record OMKI01037020.1, read on the forward strand.
AAATGATTGAACTGATATTTTCGCAACGCCTGACTTGATCTGAATGCAGCGTTGTTAAGGTTGAGGCAATCACGGTCCTCGTTGTGGCGCCGGCAGTCGCAGTCTTCTTTGTTAAGGCAGCGGTGGGCATTTACATTATCACTTCACTTCACGCTCTGAGAAGTGTCCTCTCCTCTTTTCAATGTGTCGCAGACGGTCTTCATTTTCTCAGCCACTATCCCACTTCTGACACCAATGTAAAGACTTGAGGTGTTGTGATAAATGCACTTTCGAAGAAACTGAAGTTATGTATTGCTTTGCACGAAGTCACTCAAAACAGAACGTATTTCCACGTTGGAATACAGGAACATCCACAAAACCCCTACTTCCTGTTCCACTATCTTACACTGCCTGCACGAAGCTGAAATAGAAGGAAAATCCTGCATAAACTTACATTACCTAAAAAATTTTTTTTCTGTGATGGTGGTCGATTGTTTACAGTTTAGAGTTTAAACATTACAATAAAAAAATAACCAATTGTAGAAGGCTTCTTCTAGGCCCACTACAAATTGGGTCCCTTGAATTGAGGAACCACTGTCAACCACTGACGTAAATTGTCGGGTTTTTTCTTTTAAAGGAAATGTAGGTTTCTTCGGGATATGTAGTTTTCTACAATTCCACGGTATCCACCGTCTTTAGGATGAACTTGCAAACAGAACTCAATTTCCCAGTGCTCTCATCGGTCTGGTCAATCGATTGACGAGAGTGAGCAGCTCACGCGGACTTTCTCTGGAACTATTGAGTCTTCTGTCCCGCACGCTCGTTTACAGATAACCCGTCTGTTTTAACTCAATAGAATAGTAAACATTAGAAGCGATTGAGTGACGAGGAATTGTTTTGCTTTGAGGTTCAAGATCAACAGCACTTTTCGGATAGACTACGACGTAGATTTCGAACTGCGTATCCGAAGTCTCACATTAGTTTCAACCGAAGACCTGTGATGGACCCGAGAGACTCTGCCCCTGATTCATGGGAACAAGAGGACGACGTGGAGGCCACAGTCGCGGGTCCTCTCGAATCTGCACTCTCAGAATTAAATGTGAATGCCAAACAATTTGTACCGAATATAAACGCTGCTGAGTTTGTTCCGGCCTTCCTTGTCAATGAGCCCTCGGAAAACCACGACCACGACGACGGTATGTTTCAGTCACGTTGAGGAGCTATGTTAGCTAGCGCTGTTTGCATAGCATGTAAGCTGACTAGCTACTCAGAAAGACACGCGTCCAAAAACACTTGAACACTGCTCAATACAATGGTGTTATTTCCACCACAGAAATAGGACTTTCCAAAGTATGTGCATAGATCTAGAGAGTTGTCGAGCAAGCCGGCTTACTCGACAACTGAAAAATGTATAATTTGCCTCAATGTTGGTACAAAGTCGGTATGGCTTCGCAACGTTAACCTCCGAGTTAACGGTCGCCAGCTGATGTTTGCCTTTATAATTACTTTACCGTTATGTATAATAAGGGATAGCGTGGCAGGGCGCGTTGCTCATCAACATCGATCCGCAAAACTTGAAAATGCTAGCGTCCCTAATTTCGAAATGGGAAACACAATCGAAACAGCCGCCAGATCAAGATCTTTTACTTCATATGAAAGATCAAAGTTTGTGAAGTACGCGGTGGCTCCTTAAGCCAAACTTTTAGGTTTTTTTAGTACACTTTAAATCTAATCGCTGAGAAAGAAAATCAAAATGTGTGCCTTGTGTAACTTGACACCTTTTATTAATTTATCAATGAAGAGATTTAGATTAGATTAGATTTTAGATATTCCCAGTATTTTTTAGATATGGGAACGAAATTTGTTCTCTGCATTTGACCCATCCTATGGTACATAGGAGCAGTGGGCTGCTAGGTTCAGTGTCTTGCTCTCGCCATATAGCCACAGTTATTTGGTGTCATATGCTAATACAGATTGCAGTACAGTACACATTAACACGTATTTTCGCGTGAGTAAGTTTGACCCTCAATAGTCTTGTAAAAGTAACGTTGCCACCAACCAATGTCCACATAGACCGAAATGGTGAACAAACGAACGAAATACTCAAAGCAGGCACTCCGGTGGGGAAGGAAAAAACCGTTAGAGAACAAGCATGTGTAAGTAAAATGAAACCACATAGCTCTTAGTCTTGTCGTTTCCAGCCACAGTGATTAACTATAAGTAAATCGCAGAAATACAGAAATATACAAAGTAAATGCTGTTCTGTTTCTACATTCATTTTGAATGCACCTTTTTTAATTATGCATTTTATGTATTGCAATTGAATATGCAGTTTTCAAATGCTGAACATTGTCTTTATTGATTAACTTAACTAACAATTAGTTTGAATTCGGAGATGGAATCATTCTATGTAAATCTGTCTTGGTGATGTGTCTTGTTAGCGTGCATTGAACGTAAAACGCCTCTCTCTGTCTCCTCATAAGACCAGCACCGTTTGTTTGTAGTCCACTGTAGCCATCTTTATTATTATAATTATAACTGACATTTATATAGCGCCTTTCAAGGGACCCAAGACGCTTAACATATGAAGGGGACAAACGAGAACAAAAAACCTAGGTGACAGAGTTAATTGAGACCATAGGCCTCGCGAAATAGGTATGTTTTTAGGTGCCTTTTGAAACACAGATTATACAGATTAACTCAAATTCTGACCCAACATACTGGCACACACTGTCTGTGGACTGGAATTCTGTTGATGTGCCTCGTTTATAGTCATCTTAATTGCTGTTGAAAAATTGACGAAGGATCGATTATAAATCATTGGTAAATATATAAACAAGAAGTACTGCTTCACATATAGAAATGCAGCTTTGAGACATTCGCTTCTAGAGTACCCTTATATGTGTTATGTAAATCTTACAATAAATTGATAATTTTTCTATCGATTTAGTCCTTTAGGCAAAATTATTCTGCTTTTTAGTTAACAAGTCTTTTTTCATTTAGGAGCAATTGAAATGACTGCCACGATGGAAGGGTCAGAAACTGCTGGTATGTAACATGTTTGTTGTGTGATTGGGTAAGACGATCAGAAGCTGGTCATTTCCATCCCAAACTATTTAGTTTGATGGCAAGAAAACGGCATTAACAATATTGCATAATAATAATGATAATTACCCTGATTTACCCCTTTTATCAAGGACAGAGGTGCTCAAGATAGACCACATAGATTTTTTGTAATCATCAACAAAGTTGGCTTTATTTCAAAGTGTTTTTGCCTGTATAGCTATGGTGGAGAATGGGGATACAGAGATGACTACAGAGGAGGCATGGGACCTGAAATTGTCAGAGCCAAATGAAGCTGAACCAGGAGGCGGGCCTGAGCCTGATGGGGGACCAGAAGGGGTAGAAGTCACAGCGATCACCACAGAGGTGGCTGAGGAAGAGGAGGAAGTGCCAATGCTGAAGGTTACACCTTCCCAACCTGACGCTCCAAAAAAGGAACATGTCAACGTTGTGTTCATTGGCCATGTAGGTCAGTGGTCACATGCTCATTATTTTATCCTTCTATGATGAGATGAAAGCTAGTCTATCTAGAACGCCCAGCTTGCAGCTATATTATGGTTGCAAAATGTCCAAAACATTATTTCAGGTATGATGTTGAGGATTAACATACCATAACCCATTAAACTGACTGATCTTGCTGTCACTGTGATGTGTTTCTATAATTTATTGCAGTTTGTTTCCAAAATGTAATAATTAAGTTGAAATAGGCAACAATAAAGAGATTCTTCCAATAATTGGCAACAGCTTTAACTTTCAACTACACAGTTGGCATGAGTGTAGCACTGCCTGCATCATCCATTTAGGTTTCCATGTCAATTAGCAATGGTAAACTACATTATGCCAAATTAAATGCATGTCTGATTTTGTTTCTTCAGATGCTGGTAAATCTACCATTGGCGGCCAAATCATGTGAGTACTATTTTCCATGTTACCTACATTTTTGTTTAATGTAGGTGCTTCAAGTGTTCATTTGTTGTCCTAAACATGTATGGTGGTTGTGTTTTGACTTCAAGTCACCACATGTCACAATTTTTATCCTCCATGCAAGATTTATGAGTGTGAACTGGAATTGACCAGTGTTGCATAACACAGCCATAGCTGTTGACGATAAAATTAGGTGCCATGTGTCTTGTTTCATTAGCAAATAACTTCTGTGTTGCTTCTTAAAGAGCTTGAGCTTGAGCTGACTGTTTAATTTTCTTCCCTGAAAGGTACCTGACGGGAATGGTGGAAAAGAGAACTCTGGAGAAATATGAGCGGGAAGCCAAGGAAAAGAATCGGGAAACCTGGTAAGAATATTGCTCTGAAATACCATGTTTAAAAGAAAATGTGGGTGTTCATGCTTGCCAGTTATACAGTGCTTGTACCGATGTTTAACCGATATGTGTTTTTTGTGGCTGATATTTCTTGCTGATATCTAATGTTCTTAAATGCTAAACAAATGTAGCCAAATAAAAAAATATATATAATTCAGTGATACATTACAAATTAGATAAAGAAGTGGCGGCAGTAGCTCAGTGGATAGAGTGGGTCGTCCACTAACCATACGGTCGGCGGTTCAATCCCCTCCTCCCCCCCTCCAACTCTGCATGTCAAAGTGTCCTTGAGCAAGACACTGAACCCCAACTTGCTCCCCGGGCACTGAAAATAGCAGCCCACTGCTCCTATGTACCATAGGATGGGTCAAATGCAGAAAACACATTTCATTCCATATCTAAAAAGTACTGAGAATTACCAATGAAGACTGAAAGGTCCTCCCTTCTCTTCCAAGTAATTCATTTTAATATTTTCTAAAATTGTTATTTTTCTAAACAAAGAATTAAATAAAAATCCCCCACTTTCCCTCACTATATTTAAGATTGGATCAGTGTGTATAAACATAAATGCATGTACAAATAAAATCGATTTATGAAGCAATTTGGTTTTTTTTAGGAAAGCTTAATTCTGTTATTGGTCAAATTTATGAAGGGAACGAGAGCTGATTTTGGTTGTGACGTCAAAAATGTTATGAAAAGGCATTTTGGCATCACAAAGATAGTTGCCTGCATTTAAAATGGAGTGGAATGTTCACAAACTGTTTGGCGTAGACTGACAAAAATATTAGATTTTATTCCTGTTTTCTCTCCTGTTTTCTGTTGTCTTATTTCACCAGCAGTGATAAAATTGGATGTATTACTATGTTGACGATCATAAAAGATGTATTGCCATGTTTAAAACAAAACAAACGGTTTTGGGTTCACTGGCTCTTTTAATACAAGATTCAAGCCAACTCTATCTTGTGCAGGTATCTGTCTTGGGCCCTGGACACAAACCAAGAAGAGCGGGACAAGGGAAAGACAGTGGAAGTTGGAAGGGCATACTTTGAGACAGAGAAAAAGCACTTTACCATTCTGGACGCCCCAGGACACAAAAGTTTTGTGCCCAACATGATCGGTGGAGCATCACAAGCTGATCTTGCTGTATTGGTGAGTCTAAGACTGCCATATCATTGATTATGAATAGAATGGAATAAAGCTTCATACATATGATAATTATTATTTTTTAACTACTTATTGAGCTGGCTGTAATCCTATAAACTCTGTCTGATACCAGGTGATCTCGGCTAGGAAAGGGGAGTTTGAGACAGGCTTTGAGAAGGGCGGTCAGACACGGGAGCATGCTATGCTCGCCAAAACAGCCGGGGTGAAGCACCTCATAGTCCTGGTCAACAAGATGGATGATCCCACAGTCAATTGGAGCCTAGAGAGGTAGGTGGAGAGGGCTGGGTGGGTAGTTCACCCTCATTCGAGAGCAGATGACTGTGTAATATTTTGAGTACTGCTATTAAAGATTTATTGAATTGACACATGTTCTTGAGATTCTGTTGCTGATGTAATTGATGTAATGTAGTTTTGCATAGCATTTACATTGAAATTACTCCTGAATAATTTCTACTTGTAGGGCTGATTGACAGTAACATTGATATTGTATTGCCTTGCATTTGAGAATGGGTCACTTTATTTGTTCACGGTAGTATTCCTCCAATGTCTGAACAGGTATGAAGAATGTAAGGAGAAACTAGTGCCATTTTTGAAGAAGGTGGGCTTCAACCCTAAGAAGGATATCTACTTCATGCCATGCTCAGGCCTGACTGGAGCCAACTTGAAAGAGCCTGTAGAGGCATGCACCTGGTATACGTGAGTCCCCTAGTCATACTGGTACCCTACAAAATGTACACATGTCTTTTATGATGGATTAATGTGGATTATTGTACGACAGCTCAATCTATTGTGAAAACATCCAAAGTTTGTGGAGCTGGTGGTGCAAATTCTTTCCCTCTAGATTTGTTCCTTAGAACTATGATGAATAATGAACATATCACATTACCAATTACATTTACTTAATAGTATCTAGAGCCATGTTTTGACCGCAGGAACTGTCCCCAGGAACTAGGAACTTTTGGAGGAACTCACTGCAGGAACCAGTCTAAAGAAAGTTCAGGGGAAAAATTTGATGCCCCCAAAAGGTCCCTGCTCAGGGGGTTAATTACAGGAACTTTAACATCTCCAAAACATGGATGTATTAAAGAATGCAAATTCACATATTGTAATGCCCCTCCTTTGCAAACTTCCCTTCGCTACACTATTTGACACTTTTTTTAGCATATGCTTGTTTTCACTGGCTTTATGAGGTGAGGGTTGAACCCATCTGTATTTCATCGCCACGATTCCTATTAGAAAATGCTGCATATTCGCTTTGTAACTGATGTAAATAGTTGACGCAATGTTTTTGGTCATATTTTTCTTATTTCTCACTTTGTCATATCCTTTATTCATTTTGTGCCTGATTGTAAAAGGACCTTAATTTTCCTAAGCTTCGCGGTCTTTAGACCATTGTGCAAATGCGGACAAGGGGCTGAAGGAACCTTTTAATCCCTTGAAATGTAGTTCCTGGGAGCAGAAGTTAACATTGCAGATCAGGTTGACCAGTCTGTGTTTGGGCAATACTGATTGCGCATTTGATTTGGCTAGTTAAGTAGGTCGATGTGTCTATGTATCTGTTCTCACGTAAATAATGTTGTGCTGTGATTTCAGAGGGTTACCGTTCATTCCACATCTGGACAGTTTGCCAATTTTTAGCAGATCAAGTGATGGCCCTGTCCGATTACCGATTGTAGACAAATATAAGGTAAGATCACCAGTTCATGCATTGTGCTGTTATCAAACCATAGGATAGCCAATACATGACCTAGGAGTTTCAAAGTTTATTCTATCTATTCAAATGTGCGCGAGAGCCAATGCTTCCTCTACTTTTGACAGTATGACTGCTAATGTTTTTTTTGTTTTTTATTAGATTTGCAATACATTTGTGATCTTCTTTTCTACATTAATGATGCTGTAAAAAATAATGCACATATTTTGAACCCCATGTTTTCTATGTTGTTTCTGGCAGGACATGGGCACAGTGATTCTAGGCAAACTAGAATCGGGGTCTATCTGCAAAGCACAGCAGCTGGTCATGATGCCAAACAGGGTAACATTTGCATTATTCTAGGCAATGTCAAAGTTTAAAATGTTAGGGAGGCTACGCAGGGAGGGAAAAAGCTAGGACTGCAAGCAGTCACGAAAGGTATTCACAGCCCACGCACCGCCGCCCGCAACGCCCGCCTTTTTCTCACAGCGGCACAGCTTTTTTGCTCCCAAAAACACACACAGACATAGACACACATACACAGACTCAAACACAGAGATACACGAACACACACTCATCAATTCAGAGACACATATCCATGCACACACACCCACAAACACACACATACTCACACACAGACACACACATAAACGAACACACACAAACACGTGTACACACAGACATACACACACACTCAGAAATGCAGAGACACATACACACGCTCAAAAACATTAGGCGTTTTTATACAGGACAGTCTTTTTTGCAGCTAGGTCCGAGAATTTCGACAGATTGCGGTAAATTGGGGGTACATTTTAGCCTGGCAATATCAGGCCGAGGAGGGTACACTTTTTGCCACCTCCATTGCTATGTACTGTAAATCCAAGCCATCGATGTCCCGGCAATTGCGTGAGATGGGCGCAGGTGTCGATGACATGTATTGTTGTGTGACCCACAGCTGGGAGTTTTCAAACCAGGAAACAGCTGATCAACTGCATTCGCAATTGAAGAGATCCAAAAATGTGCAGTGCATCAGGCCAAAGTGTTTCTTGTTCTCCTGCCATTGTTGTTTTGAAACTGACACTGGTGTCACCGGGTAAATATTTTTCCAACGCATATGTTCTTCGTCACATGTTTACCCCTACCCCAGTGGCGGGTTTTTGAAAAAAAGGAATATTACACCTCCAGTTCACATAGACAAGGCGGCAGAATGCAGCCTTTACCTGGGTGCAAATTTGGTGTATTTTCTAACTAAAAGCAGCTATTGTCACATTCACCCACACAGAAAATGGTTTAATAGCTGCTGGTGTTTATTGGTAATTTTGCGCCCTCTGTAGGCAAAGCGTTGCATTTCGCAAAGACAAAATACTATAATTTTCAGTGTGACGTCATGGAATGAGATAACAAAAAAAAAATGTACACATGTTCAGAGAGGTGCCCTCTATGAGCTTGGAAAGTTTCAACTGCTTCCTCTCTTCTGAAGCGGACTTGTGGTTTATAGAATAATGTTCGCTAATTTGCATATTTTGAATTTGCCATAACTGCCATTTTTATAGCAATCAAAAATCCCTTTGAAATTTTAGATAAGACACCTCCATAAACCATGCGCATCCAAACCATATGGCATTTAGTCCAGCAGTTATGTTGAAGAACATTTAGTAAGTTTTGTCAAAATGTTCACTGTACATAGAAATCTATCCAGACAGACATTATGTATCCAAGAGGATAAAATGTTCAGTGTGTAAATTAAGGCCTGTACACCATGTTTCAGAAAAGTTTAGGATTCTGGGAGGCGGGGCTGATCATTGACCGTGAATTTGACCGCAAATTATAGTGCCCCATATGGGCGACACCGTCCCATATTTTTTGGGGACCCTCTTCCCAGATATCTAATTGGTGGCCAAATTTCTAAACTTTTTACCAATGCAATGCGGAGATATGGACGCTCAAATAAAAAAATTATAATGCCTAAACCCTAAAGAAAAAATGGGTATCCACAGATACCGTGAATGCCTAATAAATGCTGCCGGGGCAGCGGCAGCACATTAGGGACACAAGAAATGCCAAAAAACTCTATTAAAAGTTATTTTTATTTTATTATTCATTAGTTTACACCTATGAATGTACTGATGGAAAGTCCGTTTTTCCTGTATTGTATACAATATATGCTTTCAGACCAGAGATGCATTCGGCATGCAGTTCTTTTACCTGCTTTTTACTGTTTTAGAGCTAGTGAGATTTAGACACTTCTAAACAGCAATTTTAATGTTATATCCATTGGGATCATTTTGAAATGGTGTAATTGCATTTTAGTTTGGCTATACTTTAGAGCAGGGTTGCCTCCTTTGTAATTTTCTAGTTGTGTACAGCTTCCCACCGTACACATTTTGTAGAGGGAGAAATGCTTCAGAGAAAGAGGCAAGCAGGAGCTTAGGGCTGTACCCTGAAATGTGAATAGTCAAATCATTGTTATAAAGGCTGCCGTTGGGAATATTGGAGTTGGAAAGGGATCAGAAGAAAGCAAGGTTTTGAAGACAAACACCCCCAAAAAAGTCCCCTCCCTCACTAAGTTTCTCTGCCATTGAGAAGTGTTGCCTTCATGCACCAGTGGTGGAGCTTAGTTATTTGTGATTGACAGGCAAGATGGATTCCTCAAAACAATCAGAAGAGATGCCCTGATTGGCCAGAAATTAGGCAGGAGTGGTCTAAAAGCTTAATTGTCTCATAGTTGCACATGCAGACAACTAGAAAAACTATTTTTACAATTGGCACACCAATACATGACGGATGACAAATTATATTCAAATGATGGCTGTTACATCACTTATAGATTGTTTCCTACTACACATTCTAATTGGCCTAAAGCATCTCCATTTGGCTAACATAGGCTATTAACCATGGGTAAGAGAAAATAATAATTATTGTATATTTGATTGAGTGAGAGATCTACTACTAGACTTTGATGGGTTAAAAAACGGTTAGAACGGTTAAAAAAAAGTAACATAAGCTGTGTTACTATATTCTATAGTTGGTACTCATGCATTTTTGCTATTCTGCTAAATTGACTAGTGCCTCATTCACATGTATTTTAAATGTGCAATCAGTCCAATACACGTTTTTTTGTGGTAATACCATGCGTAATCAGACAACCGAGGCCTCCTCCTCCACACACCAGCCATGGCCACCGATTTATTTGATAGATTTAAATTAACACAGTTTATTATCTTAGCCAATATTATACTATATTGGGCTATTGGTAGCCTTTATCTGCTGTCAAATTGAATGCAGATGCTCAAGTAAATGGACACACACATTGTCATTTTGAAAAGATACATAAACTGCTATTTAGACTTCATTGTCGTGATTATTTTAACACCACAGTGCTATGTTGCTATAAATTTCACTTTCAGTTTTGATGTTGAACAAACTTATCTTAGTGTATGTAACGGCGAAAGCTTTCTTTTGTACCATTTTGTTATATATTCTGCTTCAAAACATATCCAAAATAGCTACTTATCAACATCATATAAATGTATTTACGTGATTTGGGAAAACTGACTACAAAACAAATGTATTTGTTTTTGTAATTGTTTATGGTTTGCTTGATGAGTCATCACTCATTTACTGAATTACATGTTTGCATTCCTAGGACACACTGGGCAGAGTGAATGCAACAAGGAAGTTGATGCGTTTGTGTCTGATAGTATCCCCCCTTGCATAGTTTGAAATTATCTATTGATTACAATAGAAATTGTTAAATTGAAATGGTGAAGTTTAGGTTTAGATCCACTCTTTGGCATTGGTCTCCATACCATGGCTTTTTCCTAATTTTGAGAATACCACAGATAACCTCATTAGGCTCATTAGGCTATTAAGCTATTGTTATCTTTGGGCTTTTCTGTTGGCTTTGGGAACACGCACACGCACACGCACACACACACACACTAAATGCTGGCCTTTGAACGATATGAGTAGGGCGATTTCTTGTACCAAATAACAAGTCACACTACATGTATTGCCCACAAATGTGACTGTAGCTTGCTTTTCTGTCAGCAGAACTGCCATTAAACCCAGCCATATAGAAGCCCTTTGCTGGAAGTAAATTACCTTACATCACCATGCACGCTATACTTCCTATACTAGATGAATAATTACAAATGTTAATGAATGATTAGATAAAAGTGAAACAGTCATTTTAGTTTGACGATTTCTACTTGCAAAACAAATCAGTTAGTTGAAAAAGGACAGATTGCTTTCAGATTAGCCTTGTTCTAAAGACTCAACTAAGACCAAAGTAATTGTTTGGTGACAGTTCTAATCCCTCAAACGAAAAAACACTACAGCCCTTTTGTCCGGGGCATAATATCTACTGAACTTTGGAGGCCAAGAAATCCCACTTGTGTTTAATGGATCACCCCCCCCCCCCCCCCCCTCCCTTGTTCCCTGAAGCTGAATTGACTTGCAACTAACGTTTTATTTCTCCATTTATCATACTAATATTTACAATACCAATAATTCTATGTATAGTACTGTATCAGACTAGTGATCATAACAATATTATGTTTGGTACCAATACTGTATCATACCACTACTACTACTACTACTACTACTACTACTACTATTACTTGCCATACTAATACTATGCGTCATTCTACTTTTACTTCTGGTAGGCCTACTTATCATGCTTATGCTACTTCTATTTATCAATATCATACCAAACCTTATCGCACTACTATGCACAAACCTTATTGCTTTAATGTATTTAACTCGTATAAACCATTTCAATAGTGTCAAATCTTTATTTTTTGAAACAGTATAGTTGACCTCTGTTAGTCTTTTCACTTGGGTTCAACTATTCAACATTTCTATACGCCTTAAACCATTAACTTTTAGTTAACATGTTTACATGTTTTAATTCTTAGGCTTTATTATTATTTACTTTCTTTATTATTCTCTACAAACTTTTGGACCTCTCCCACAATTTTCCATTCCTTTCCAATGTCCAAATGTTTTGCTTGGAATTGCACAGATTCAGATTTTTTTTAAATAGTTTGTACTATTTATACTATACAAAAAATCTTAACCATTGAAATATTTGTTTTGATTCATACAATTCATCATCACCATTCATTCATTCAATTCAACTCCCAAGACTGTTGATATTTCAACTACTTCAGACTTGGCAACTCGGTTAATTTTTAACCTTTACAATTTTTCAACAGTTTCACCAATCATCACGTTTTGATCTTTATACTTACGACACTGATTTTTCATTTTATACCAGTTGAGATTCAACAGTTTGTTTTACACCTGCTTCGTACATTTCCGCTTTGTCTTATTGACTTTCATTGAGCCCTGCTTAAGAGTATGTGACCCTACTGTAACCAAGGCCTGCTTTAACAAAAGCTAAACATTTTGGATGTCATGGAGCCTTACAATGAAATGATTTAACTTGACACACAATTTTAAACTTAAACTTTACGGTGGTTTTTGTTTCACAGGTGTTAAAACTTGATTGTAATATAAAGGGGGGTGGGGGGGAGTCATCACACATAAAAGCCCAAAGCTGAACAAGTATATTTCCAATGGGTCCCAATCTCAATAAACTAGACTAAAATAGTTTATTAGTTTATAATAAACTAATGACAATAAACTTTGTTATTGTCATTGTAATGCTACGATATATATAGTACTAATACTACTTCTACCACTTATCCATTTTCTTTGACATTATTGAAGTGTTTTGTATGTTTATACTGTTCTCCATTCAGACTTAAGAGCATTGAACATTTCTAGATGTTTTAAACCATAAAGCTTTATTTAAGATATTTAAGATATTTAACAAACTTTTTCACTACAGTACTCACCGCATTTTCTGCAGCAAATGCATTTTCTAGTTTACAAATGCCATAGTTAAAGCATTTTTAATGATGGTAATATAATAAACACAATGCATTGATCACTCCATGTTTGGCCTCTTAGATTGCAATGTGCTAAAGTTTGCCACATTTCTAGCCATTTCTTTTTTTATTTCTTAATTTTTTGTCATTCACAGAATGTCCAGTTTATAACAACAAATGTACCACTATGCATACAGAAAAAACCTTTAGTGCTTTAAGTGTTTCTTTAATAGCTTATATTGCAATTGAAATGTATATTGCATTAAGGGCTTCTATATTTTTCTTTGATGCTGCAGCATGTGGTGGAAGTGCTGAGTCTTCTGTCAGATGATGTGGAGACGGATGACGCCGTGCCGGGAGAGAATCTCAAGCTGCGCTTGAAGGGTATTGAGGAGGAGGAGATCCTGCCAGGCTTCATCCTTTGTAATGCAGAAAACCTCTGCCACTCGGGAAGGACCTTCGATGCTCAGGTTGGTTTCGTTTCACTTGGACCTATACCCTGGGGCTCAGCTGAAAATGCTGCTTTGAGTCCCTATCAACGGAACAGACCATCACTAAATGTTTCTTTGTACATTAAAAAACGAGGTGTTCAAAGAATGATGGGGATGAGCTTCCACTAGCATTGGTTTGGACAGAGCGGGCAGATAACTAGGACATCATAGTTTTGAAGAATAAGTATTATTGTCCTGCATGTGGAAAATGGAAATTTGCAACAAATTGATTTTTTTTTTTTGATTTATTTTTTTTTTTTACTAAATGTTCTCTTCCAACTCTTAATTTTACCCTTTGTAGATTGTCATCATCGAACACAAGTCTATTATCTGTCCTGGTTACAATGCAGTACTACACATCCACACTTGCATTGAAGAAGTGCAAATTACGGTGAGCATGTCACTTCATAAACTTAATCTAACTGTTCTTATCATGAAACTTATGACTCTAGCTTCTGATATAACACTGTTCAGTAAGTTTTGATGTGGCCAGTTAATTGTGAAAATGGACTGATTGAATTACATGGGGAGTTGGGGCTGTCAGCTGGACCAAAAAATCTAATTCAAATATTGTATTGCAAGAAATTAAAGATTGGAATATTTATTGTAACGTATACATCATTTCTGTTGGTGAATCAAATGCATAATTCATGTGTGTATGACCATAATACTCTTTGGCACCTACTGTTGTAAGCACTACATCCACGGGCAAAAGTGGCAAAATATATCCATTAATACCCAGACAAAAATGAATAAAAACAAAGGGGAGAAATAATGTGTTCCGTGCTTTGCTACATTTTAGAAAGTGATTCTATTTCTTCTGGTATTCCTCAAAATGTAAACATGAAGGCTAATTTTTAGCCTTCTACATAACCTAAACGTAGGGAACATACTCAAAACTGTTTTAAAAACTGGTGTAAAATTTCTGTATTCATTATTATGTCACCACTAGACCTACTTTAGATTGGCACATGGAAGCAGGGGTGCAAACTTGTCACCTTTCGGCGAAATTCGCCGTTTTGAATCCCAAATAGGTCATTTGTGTGATTCGTGTAAATCCGCAAAAAAAAAATTGGGGGGGGGGGGTGCGAGGCGCGAGGCGAAGCACCCGTCTCTTTAAGGCGCGTGCACCTTATCTGGATGAAAAGAAGTGAATGAAACAACGGCTTTGATGCGCGCATTTTTCCTCACCTACATCTCTTGGAAGAGACTCCACGTCAAGGTAAGACGTGTTCATTGTAAAATGTTTATTTATTTATGTAAATGTAGATATATAAATACTTTATTTATCCTGAGGGAAATTCAGTAATGTGGTGGCAGCGCTGCTCTTCTGTCCAGCAATACACACCTGAAGCTTCACTTTTCATTCAAACAAACTAACGCGACTGCCACAGTTGTTAGAGTTCATCAATGACACTAACATTATTCTCCTAAAAAGAGTTTAACCAGCCAGCGGTAAACCTCTAAAAACTTGCGGATAAAGTTACTTGGCTCGTTATCTCCAGCGGGATGACGACGGAGTCGGCCCCGGGCGATCAGTTCAGTAGACCGGCTACTGCCTCTGAGACGTGCCGGTACCATGGATGTAGCCTAACTAGCCCCCGGTAGCTGCTCCTTCTGCACTTCTCCCAAAACAAACGTCGGAGCAAATTTCCTAACAGGCGATATCGTTAACGCGAGATGATTAATTTCTGGAATTAACGGCGATAATGTTTTTAAACGCATTGACGCAACACGCCCTGTTTTACCCACAATTCAACCCCGCCGCGTTATTAATCAAAATTAATTCAAGAAACCTTGTGATTAATTAGATAAAAATCGTTTGACAGCCCTAAAAAATAAAACTTATCAGCTAGCTGACTTTATGCTTAGTTGTGATGCTGGCTGTGTGTGTTTTGAATGTTGTTTCAAACTATGTGCGTTTGCTTGAACATCTTC
>OMKI01037021.1:0-28330 GCA_900302315.1 Phycis blennoides
CATTAAGTCGGGGAGGTCATTGTATGCAAATGTGCTTAGATGACTGAGGAAAGCTGTCACACCTACAAATCCCCCTGCCCGTGTTCACACACACACACACACACACACACACACACACACACACACACACACACACACACACACACCCATGCACACACACACACACACACACACACCCATGCACACACACACTAACCACCCGCACAACCCATATCAACACCCCTTTTCTTGTCTAGACATATAGAATAATCTAAAATAATCTCAACAATTTGGGGCCCCAAAGAAAATGTTCCATTTATGGAAGTTCTGAAGTTTTGAAGGTAAACATCTCTGTCTATGTCTTCAATATAGGCACAGCATTGGGCATCATTGTGTTTATGTAATCTATTAGTGTTCAGGAATGATAATATTCATTACTTTGGATTGGTGGGTGTGGGGTGTGGAATTACACAAGACCGTCAGACCATTTTTGGTCTGTTGACAGAACAAAGGAGGGTGATCATGTGTGTCCATTAAAGGTGAAGAACATATGATCCATGTATAAGACTAATCTTATGTGGCAGAGCCATAAAGGAAAGAGAGTAAAGAGAGAGAGAGAGACAGAGAGAGAGAATGCCACCATTTTGCTAATGCCACCCAGCTCAGGTGGCACCCAGAAAGGGTAAAGACTAAAGCAGCACTGATGTTCCACATCTGCATGTTGACGTAGGGCTTGTAGTGCAGTTATTCTGCCAGGAGTGCCCTCTGGTGCATTTAAAGAAGACCTACAACTAAGAGAAGAGAAGAGAAGATAAGACACTGCTGCTTTAGAGAGACAGCAGGAGAAGGAGTGGAGAGAAAGAGAAAGAGAAAGAAGAGAGAGGAGATACTGCAAAAGACAGAGACAGAGAGACAGAAAGGCATGAGAAAAGAGAGACAGAAAGGCATGAGAAAAGAGAGACAGAGAAAGGCATGAGAAAAGAGAGACAGAAAGGCATGAGAAAAGAGAGACAGAAAGGCATGAGAAAAGAGACAGAGAAAGGCATGAGAAAAGAGACAGAGAAAGGCATGAGAAAAGAGAGACAGAGAAAGGCATGAGAAAAGAGAGAGAAAGGCATGAGAAAAGAGAGACAGAGAGATAGATAGAGCGACATCCTTCAAGCAGAAACATCCCAAAGGGCCAAGCAGAAACTCATCACTCATCTCTTACATAATTGGTCACAATGGGGTTCTTTTCTCTTCTTTTGGGGTTCTTTGTGGTTGGTTTTGCATGGGACCGTGGCGCGTTGTTCAGCAACATTTTCTTCTTGTTGTTTACAAGCTTTGTTTTGGTCTGCTTTTGTGCGTCTCCCTGACCTCTCGCCTCCAGCTGAGGCCAGACATCTCATCTTCTGCTTGGAAATGGACATGAAAGCTGACTCACATACATATTAACACATGGCTGCACACTCTGACCAATAAATAACCCTTCGTGGAAACATTGTGCACATGCTTAAGCTAATGGTGCTGAAAGAGACCCTGCTCTCCTCCCCATGACAGTAACAGTTCCTACATTGAGGGCAGACAATTGCAATACCAGTTAGAATAAAGACTGACAATGACAATGGCAACTAAATCTTGCAAATTGTTAGATATACAGGCACCATGGTAGGTAAGAGAAGTCTGCATTAACATCTAATTTGATGCAGGAGATGTCATGTGCTTATAAGGGACACAAATCGAGAGTGTTCTGTGCAATGACACTCATGAGAAGGGAATCAGACATGATCATTTGAAGAGTGAGACAGAGGCGTAATGAGTGTGCATGTCAAGGGCTCTATTGAATTCAATGTTTTGGGACGCCCTCATTTTGGTTTAGTATCTCCAAATCTATGTAGCCATCTAGTGGCAATAATGGAAACACAAACAACATTTAGGCTATATTGATTCAGAAAACAAATATAATTAATCACATTTATTTCATTTGTATATTACATATACGTCTTAATAGGATTTTAACAACAAAGAAAATGCTTAGATTTCTTTGACAGGACTAAATACATGGAAACCTGTTAGCTTGCATTATGAGCTAAATCGAAGTGATTTCAGGTCAGACTGATTGCTATGTATAAAGTATTATATGGGTATGTAAAATATCAGGTACAAAAATAACCTGTCTGTGCAAAAGCACATGTAGACCAATGTTTCATTGTAACCTGAACTAGTGCTGCAACAACACATTTAGTTTCAATAAATTCATTCATCCTGTGGTGCCATCTTTGCTTTCTTGTGGCGCGCTGACCTTGGTTTTTCAATTGTATCTACAGCTTCTTCTTTGACCATCTTAATCTCTGCCTTCTTAATCAGGAGGCTCCCCTTCTTGTCATCTTCAAGCTTTACAGATGGCAATTCTTTCAGCTTCTGAAACTTTTTCAGGTCAGCACAGAATAAAACCTAATAAAAAAAGCAATCACACTGATTAGTTTATATAAGAGATGAATAAAATATATAAATATAAATAAACCATCATAATAAATACCTACCGATTGTGCCCAGCCAGCATAAGGACCCCACAGCTGCCTGAAAAAATCCCCTGAATAAACAAATATAATGGACAAATATACATTGGACATTTATTATCATTATTTGTTTGCTCACTGCGAACTTTTTGAAATAGGTGAATTCATGCTGACCAATGTCTCGGTGAACTTTGTCAGTTAGGGTCTTTTGTGCACTGCCTGCGGCACATCTGTAGTCCCGTTTAGCAATCTGCCAAATGTGTGTGTCCACGGGAACAGCATCCATCTTGTCAAGGGACATGAGACAGGCACAGTCGGCCACCTTAACGAGGGGAAACACAAAGGGGAAAGTTTCAGACACATTCAATTATAAGGGTTTTATTATAAGGGTATATAAGGGTTTTATTTAGACAATGAAGAATAACACAGAGACATACAAGGACATTGATTACTGACTTGACAACAGTCGATTACAATTAAAGGAAATATAGAGAAAAAAAAATAGACCAATGAAGCGATGAAAATAAGTGGCAATGTGGAACCATTTAGAACTCAGAAACATAAGACAATGAAAGGTGCTAGAAGAAGTCTACTGAAATAAGAGCAGCTCCTTCATCTCTTACTTTCATGCCTACACCAGGGAGAGACCGAAGAGCATCACAGGCCTGAAGATATGGAGTGTTCCTTAGGCCATGTAGCCAGTCAGGCCCGTGCTTCTCCAGGATTAGTTTGGCACTCTGTTGCAAGAACCGGGCCCTGTATCCAAAACCCAGGCCCCTCAGCAGTGGTTCTACTTTGTCATCTGCCAGACAAAAACAAAACATCTGTCAGAATCATGATGCCAGCACGCTACACATTTAAATGTAGTGTGAACATACATATCTTGTACATACCAATTAATTTAAGAGAAGAAAGGCTAATTGAAGAATGTTTGTTGTGTGATAATGTCCCTTACTTTTCCAACTGTAAATAAATATAATTAATAACTACAAAATGTACTTGTGCATTGGAAGGCCCATAGTAATTGAGATAAATTTAGTTGCGGTGGTTGAGCTTAAGGCGAAGTCAAAAGGCTCGATGTTATGTCTATTATTATTCTTAATAGACTATATCAATAGACTTTTATAATACAGTTTGAATGAAATCTCGAGGTCCAGTCGCTTAGCCTCCATTAATTGCAGAATTTGGTGTGAAGAAGAATAATATGACGAAAATCGATATCTAAATTGTGCATAGTTCCTATGCACAATAATAAGTATAACAATATTACTATTATCATTATTATTAAAACCAACTTCATTCTACTATGTTGTGCGGCTCTACATCATAAGCATACTTTGTTTTCCTTCAAAAGGTTTTTTTTTTTTTTTTTAACAATCATTAACCACGCATTGAAGTGCCAGAAAAACTAAAAAAGTACCAGCAAGGGCCGACAGGGTAGGGAAGTCGTAATAGGTGGTCCCATCCAGCTCACACAGCGGCGTGCCCAGAGACCTGCACAAGTTCTCCACCATGCCCTGGATGCGGGAGATGTGGTTGTTGGACGTACAAATGAACGAAAACAAACACTCAGTTGGGTTCTGGCGAAGCATTCGAATACCTAGGCAAAAGAAAATACATTTTTTAATTTAATCTCATAATCATATCAACTGTGCAAATGGGATGATAAGCCCTAGGAACTACTTAGGCCTACCTGTGAAAATGTTGGATATATGCTCGAAGTGGGGGTCTGCCAGTCCCCATTCTCGATATAACTGCTCCAGGTTTACATTTAACTGGAAATAATCCACAAGCATTTCTTCCTCTCCTTGCTTGATGGTCACCGGTTCATCATCGTCTTCCTCTTTTATGTTTACTGTACGTTCTTTTTCTGACTTGTTTAGCTGCTGTGCAGAACAGCATGACGTTCTTTTCCTGTTATCCTCCTGTTTATGCGCATCTTGATTATTATAGGCGTGATACCACAGTCTATCATCTGTTTGACTCAACGTCCAGACTCTTCCTCCCATCACGCCCGTCCAGTGGCCATCTCCAGTCTCTCTCCAGCTGTGAGTTGAGAAGACAATGTTAGTGTGTCATTCTTTTGAAATACTGTGAAACACTATGCTATGCTTCGTGAGCTAAGAGATAACAAAACTAACAAAATAATGACAAACCTACCGGAAGGTTTGTCCACAGCCCAATGTAAGGTCCAACCTCAGTTGCGCCCTAGTACAAGCCAGTGATGCCCACGCTGTTGCCCCTGCAGAGAGCATTGCATGCTTGGCCATGGACGCGATGATGCTCATTCAACGCTTTTTACGCATTCCAGACTAGATAACAATGTAATCAAATTCTTGAAAGTGGGCTGGAATATAACTAGATTGGACAATCGAGCACTGCCACTACATTGTGTTTCCAATCGGGGCAAGGGAACAAAGTGATGGACTCGAAAAGTTTCCCGGTGTGATTAAGCGTGGATATTGATGGCCAACAAAAAACCTTGCAATGGGTTCGTGTCTTTTTGACAGAAGTGTAACGCCGTGCAACGATGTTCAGTGTTCTCTCTATTCTACAATGCATTTTAGTATTTATATTCATTGGAAATTTTCCTCGTAACAATTTTCGATGGATCTGATGCAATGTTTTGATGGATCTGGCAACGTCTCTAGATCTGACGCAACATTACACATACTATGATTTAGTCCCTCCTCTACTGATGTCAACACAACTATTGATTGGCTCTTTCAGTAAAACTGCACAACCCAGTTCCTTCACCATGGGTAGATGCAGTCCCATATGATTGGTCAATTCACATGCATCGTCAGTATTAGAGGAAGTGACCCCGCCTGCCAGGAAGGGACTTCAGCGGCGTGTCGGTCTGACTGTAGTCTGGCATGTGTGTGCGCTGAAAAATGGCGGACACAGTGACACTTTTCACTTCCATTGGGCTTAGTGAACTAAAAGCAAAAGAAACATTGAAAAACGATGCACTTACGTCTGCTCTTAAGGCTGCAATTACCCAGGTAATCCATATTCACAAACTGTCGGACGGGAATGGGAATGTTCTCTCCACCATACGTTGCTGGTCAGAATTACCCTATGCTATTTTGGTATTACTTTTTAGTATTTTTTTTTTAACCTTTTTTAATTGTGTCTTTGAATGATGTTGTTCAAATAATTTAGTAACGAGTACAATTTAATTTCAATCAGATTGGCTTTTCAAAGTAAAATTGGTTATCACGGCACATATTTTCACTTTCGTTTGGACGTGGTTTCCGTAGATCAACGACCTGTGTCAACCACTTTCTGAGTAACTATACATTTACATTTAGGGCATTTAGCAGACGCTTTTATCCAAAGCGACTTACAAAGAGTACATTTGTCATGTCTTCTCATATACACACTCCCTATGTGTCTACTTCACCCAGTTTAGTCATAGCATTGTAGAATTTAACGAGACTGTATACTTTTGTGCACTGGTACCTAAATATGTGTATTACTTTTAAGCTACTTTCTATATTATTTCTCACCTCGAATCAACACTTTTTGTTCTCCAACTGATCATTCCCAATAGGCCCAGCGTGTCAATGGAGCCACAGGAGTGGACAAAGCCATGGGAACATTGTTGTACAACATGGCCTCCCGTCTCAGAGATACCAAGCGCCTGGTATTTCTCTCAGACCACATTGCTCAGCACAAAATATCCACAGAGCTTCAACTAGCTGGTAATTACAAAGTCATTATCATAACCTAGAAAGACCATTTGGGAATCCCACTTGTTTTCTGTTGTGTTTTTCACATTTTCATGTCACATTAGAAGACTTTTACAATCCTAACCGATAAAAAAAATTAAAATACTGAGCATCCCACATTAAGGCCATGGACAATCAAACTGGTTATTTTGACCGCTGTCAATAACCACAGCGTTCAAGAATTGTTCCTGATTCCACTTGTAAATATCTTGCATGTTAGGGGTTAACATCAAGCTATCTCAAGTGTGTTCCCTTGGGGATAACAAAGAACATTTTATAACTTGATAGGTCTTCGGTCCAGATAAAGTATTATACAGAACATTAACTCACTTTAATGCTTGCATAGTTATGAATGCGCACGCAATTAACCTGCTTTGGTCATGTCTTTAGCTGCTCTGGAGTTTGTGAAGAACCACCCTCAGGACCCCATCAATCAGACAGAGTTTGAGAACGTCTGCGGTGTAGGTGTGGTCATCACCCCCGAGCAGATTGAGGAAGCGGTAAAGAGCTAAGCATACCAACCCCTTCTTCCTGGGACACCCAGCTATGTATTACCCTACTCTGTTATGTAACACTGCATTCCCCTCAGGTGGAAGTGGTGATCAACAAACATAAGGAACAGCTGCTAAAGGAGAGGTACCACTACAACATGGGGCTTCTCATGGGTATGCTTTCAGACTCATTTAAGAAGGGTTAATTACCTGTCTAATTAATTGTCTGTTTTAATTACCTGTAAATCACAAAAGATCATCAACAATCTTTGTACCCACTTCAGGAGAAGCACGTGCCGCTCTTCAGTGGGCCGATGGAAAGATCATCAAGAACGAGGTGGATTTGCAGGTGTGTTTCAGAAAAGATTGTTTACCAGTAGCAATGTGGGAACATTGCTTCTGTATTTGACTGCTTTCTTTGGTTGTGCTTGTGTATACCTTAATAATTACGTTTTTTTGTTATTGTAGGTTCTACACCTATTGGGTGCCAAAACAGAGGCTGACCTAGAAAAGAAGCCCAAGGTTACCTCACGTGTTATGAATTGCAGAAAGATTCAAACTCATTTTCACCGCCATCCACGGGTAACCTCTCATCTTCCTCATGCAGCTTCAGAAAGCAAAAGCTCCGGAGAAGGAGGTGAAGGCAAAGAATGAAGAGGTGGCAGTCAATGGTGATGTCAAGTTTTCCTTGTTGACAATGATAAGTAAATGTCGTTGCTTTTATGTGACAGCGAGTTTAATCTGTCCTTTGTCTTCAGGCGAGGTCCAATCTGAAGGGAAATCTCTAATGGAGCAGCTGAGAGGAGAAGCGCTGAAGTTCCATAAAACCGGTAAACCATGACATAATTACTTCAAAGTGAAAGGACAGGCCAGACTCTGTTGTCCACTTTTCCCCAGACCCATGCCTTTTGGTACGGGTCGGTCCATATTTCAACCTCTCACTCCGGTATCCGGCCCCTGCAGGAGAAAACTATAAGACGGAGGGCTATGTCGTCACACCCAATACCATGAACCTGCTTAAGAAGCACATGGAGATTACCGGTGGACAGGTGAAACGGATTCCTTGTTCTAATATTTCAGACACTCAGATGATAATAGGACGTAGTACTTTTGTTATTACTTTGTACTAGGTCCGAGCCAATCTGGTTGTGAAATATATTGATATGTAGATTTTTATCATGGAAATAATCTTTTTACGTTGTTTTATTTCAAGATTCGTACTCGTTTCCCCCCTGAGCCTAACGGCATTCTCCACATTGGACACGCCAAAGCCATAAACTTCAATTTTGGTTATGCAAAGGTACCAGTTCCTCTCTGCACCCGGGTTCCTGCCATGTCAGATACCCACTTTGCTACATTGAGCCCGCCGCCTTCTGTGTCTATAATATTACCTTCTCGTCTCCTTTTGCAGGCCAACAATGGGATTTGTTTCCTGAGGTACGATGACACAAACCCAGAGAAGGAGGAAGAGAAGTACTTCACTGCCATCAAGGAGATGGTGGAATGGCTCGGTGAGTCTGTGTTAGTTGAGCTGAGCTGACTTTCTCATGTTTGCCATGCCTTGCCAATGACAACATGACGTGTTGGGCAGGCTACGAACCGTACCAGATCACCCACGCATCGGACAACTTCCAGCAACTGTATGACCTGGCAGAGGACCTTGTCCGTAGGTGAGTCAAACAGCGGTGGCGTGCCAGCGTGTGATGTTCTATAGGTATACTGGTAGAATAGGTAAGCATCGTTCTTCTGTGATCCTTCAGAGGTCACGCCTACGTGTGCCACCAGCGGGGGGAGGAGCTGAAGGGCCACAATGCCCCCCCATCACCATGGAGAGACCGTCCCATGGAGGAGTCCTTGGTGTTGTTCCAGAGGATGAAGAAAGGGCTGTTTGCAGAGGGTGAGGCGACACTGAGGATGAAGATGGTCATGGAAGATGGGAAGATGGATCCTGTGGCCTACCGTATTAAATACACTCCACATCATCGGACAGGGGATGAATGGTACATATATAATACATAATAGAAAATCAGATCATCTTTGGATCTTCTGTGCCACAACACCAAAGATGCAAATGATGGCAATAACTTTCCTTTCACACTCCTCCAGGTGTATCTACCCAACCTATGACTACACTCATTGCTTGTGTGACTCTATTGAGAATATCACACACTCACTTTGTACCAAGGAATTCCAGGCAAGGTATGTAGTATGACTCTTGTAAGGTTGGCCAGTAGATGTTGAGTTGATCATTCATTTATTCATGATTACATTTTTATTATTGCTCGACTCTCAATCTTTAGACGGTCCTCATATTTCTGGCTGTGCAATGCTCTGGATGTCTACTGCCCAGTGCAGTGGGAATACGGACGGTTGAACCTCACCTACACCGTTGTATCCAAGAGGAAAATCATCAAATTGGTAGAGACAGGAGTTGTCAGGTAAGATGTTTGTCTATCCCTTGACATGCATTAGGCCGGTGCCACAATCCGGTGCTCAAACATCACATGGATATGATTACACATTGTTTTACATTATGTATGGGTAATGGATGTGTGAGAAATCTCAAATTGTGATGGGTCTACTCTTCATGTGCGACTATGCTTTTTACTCTAGAGACTGGGATGATCCTCGCCTCTTCACGCTAACTGCACTGAGGAGAAGAGGTTTTCCGCCTGTGGCCATCAACAACTTCTGTGCCAGGGTATGCAGACAGGAAATGTCACAGCAGCTGAGGCCAATACAAATGAACAGCCGCGGTTTTGAACCGGTTCCTATTGCAGGTTGGAGTAACAGTGGCCCAGGTCACCATGGAACCCCACCTGCTGGAGGCTTGTGTGAGGGAGGTTCTGAACGACACGGCGCACAGAGTCATGGCCGTCCTGGATCCACTCAAAGTCACCATCACCAACCGCCCTGCCAACTCAAAGGTACCGATGAACAGATTCATACATTCAGAGGTTTTTTTTGCTGTGCGCCGAGAGGCCATTTTCAGAGGTAAACTAAATCCAAATGACTAATATGACATGAGCTGTTTTTTTTGTTTATTTTCACTCAAAATGTACAAATATTTGCATGATTCATCTCCCTTCAACTCTTTTATTTTAGTCTGATGTCCAAGTTCCAAATTTCCCTGCCAACGAGGCTAAAGGCAGCCATGTGGTTCCACTAACAAACATTGTCTTCATTGAACGGAGTGACTTCAGAGAGGTCAGAGGCGTATTGTGAAGGACTTTGTACTGCAATGGTTTTACTTGTGTAACTACGACTGTGATGCATGACATGCCTCTCTTTCTTGTAGGTGATGGAAAAGGGTTACAAGCGTCTGACTCCAGACCAGCCAGTAGGACTAAGACATGCTGGCTATGTCATCACTGTGCAAAATGTCATCAAGGTTAGTCTTCTTTGGGTTTATAGCCCTTTATCACAGTTACAGTCTCAATGGGCTGCACATCCCACATTTGATACCCAACTGAAAACCAAAAGAACAAAGAAAAACTAAGCAAAAACGGGGAAAGAAAGATGGAATGCTTCCTTCTTTGAAGGGGTGGTTAGGATGTGTTGATTAGGGAGACAATAATAATAATAATAATAATAATAATGATAATAATGAAGCTATAAACCACAAAGACTAAAATACATACTAAAAAAACATTTTTTGTTGAAATTAATACAAATGGTTGAACTTTTGTCAAAAACGTTATAAGAATAAGTGCTGTTGGGGTAAACATTACTTATTTTGTGCCATTATTTTCTTCCAACCATACCAACTATGCTCCACTCTTGCTAGGATGCTCAAGGTAAGGTGGTAGAGTTGGAGGTGAGCTGCTGTGTTTCAACTGAAGCTACAGAGAAACCCAAGGCTTTCATCCATTGGGTCAGCCAGCCACTTAAGTGTGAAGTGCGCCTCTATGAAAGACTGTAAGTCATATACACACACACACAGGCACGCACGCACGCACGCACACAGGCTTGTCTAACCGGTGGCCCTCATCTCTCATCTTGTAGGTTTTTGCACAAAAATCCAGAGGATCAGTCTGAAGTTCCGGGGGGCTTCCTGAGTGATATCAACCCTGTAAGTTGTATTTGTTATTGTATAGTATAGTATTGTAGTGGCCATTTGTCCATAAAAAACGAATTAATCTTTAAACAAAACTAAATCAAAAGGCCACTGATGCACCATGGGAATGTGGTTTAACGCAGGCAAAAGAAGATGAATGTCCAAGCTGAATCCTTGTGTTTTGTGATGCTTTATTTCAAAATAGTAAAACAAACAAAAGAACAAAAATCATGGCTGCTGCCTCCTTTGACCTGGTAAAAAACCATAGGCCCACCCAGGTGCATGCTGGTACTCCAGGTGCATGCTGGTACTCCAGGTGCCTACCTACCTAAACCTACCACACCTAGTGATCCATTTACCAAAAAATAAATAAACCCAAATACTAACCATGCAAATCTACATATCCTAAACAAATAACTAACAAAGAATATTAGCAAAAAATCGAATCTACATAAAACAAACACTTAAGCTAATCAAACACTCATAATTAGGTTACTCATAATTAGGTAATTAAATGTACAACTAAGACTAACTTAACACATAGCTCCTACAAGTATAGTTGTTTGTATTGTATTGTATCTTTGGTATAAGGGCATTATGTAACATTTTCTATGAACATTGTTATCCTGTCATTCAGAATTCCATGGAAGTGATCCACAATGCCTTGGTTGACTGCTCAGTCACAGGAGCAAAGGTTTTAGACAAATTCCAGTTTGAGAGGTTGGGATACTTCTCCCTGGACCCTGACAGCACAGCTCATAAGGTATGTTATAATGTGGATTCCTCTGTTGGATATTCATAGACTTCATATTAGTGTTAGATTTTTAGTGTTCTGCTTTCTGCTAATAAAACTGTTAATAAACATGTACATGGACTGTGAGTAATTTAAAGGGTTGTGTTTGTTCCAGCTGGTGTTCAACAGAACAGTCACCCTGAAGGAAGATCCTGGGAAGATCTGATTGACTGAGATCTTGTTGCACATTGTCCTTCCCATCGGCCCGCAAAACCCTCTCCTGCCTGCACTTGTTAGCATCATTCGCTGTGGAACATCAAGCCAAACTACATGGCAAGGCCAATTCTAACCAAAATATTGTAGCATTTATTAGTTGGTATATTTCTAAACTGTTTCAAAAGTATAAATGATATACAAAATAAGTGTTTTTTTTTCCTGACTGGAAAATATTAGTTCTATATTTTGTATTTAAATGTAAATGTATTTCATGTCGAAGAACAACTGCTGTGGCACTAATCCATTTGATAAGCCTGATGTGTTTGGAAGTTAGCCTCACGAATGACAAGAAGCATTTCTCCATCTGCTGCAATAACATTTCAGTCATGCATTATTGTTTTTCTTCAATTACTGTACCTCTCATCATAGTTGAATGTGTTTTATATTGGCCTATCTATAGTGTCAAGCTGATGTCACAGTGTTGATGCTCTCAAAGGCTTTATGGCTTTCTTTCTAGGGTACTGTCAAATAACCTGTCACATGTTTTTGTAGCCTTTGAGAGGTGACACAAGTGCCAATTTCACAGTAGACCTCAAATAAAAGAAACTTCAGAACTATGCCATGCCTTTTACACTGTCTAAAGTCTAATGTGTGTTAGCTCCAAATATGTAAACTGTAAATGTTTAACATAAATGGTAACAATCATAAATCCATTAACTTTATGCACACTTACTTTACATGTAATTATTTGGCTAGTTTCAGCCATTATAATACACACTCGTGGGTTGAGTGTGGGAATTAACTCTCAACTGTCTGTAGCCTCAAACACCACTAAAATGTCCATATCTACTGTGGACTACCTTAATAGATTCAGAAGCCAGTGAACCTCTGAGCGTATCCAGTCTTCCACTTGCAGTTTAAGGCCGACTGGAGTCTTCGTTGATCGTTGACAACATCACCACGGTTAGGTTGTGTGTGTGCCCTTTAAAACACACACCACACGTGCTAGTTGTCGCGATAAAAACAAGGAGTAACATCGCGACAACAAGAGTGAGCTCTAAATCGCCTGCCCATTGGTCTAAATATACTGTAAGACACTGTAAGATGGCGCCGAGCGAAATATGAGTGTTCAAGACAAGAAAATACAGTCTACTTTCTAATTCAACGATTAAAAAAGGCACCAACAACCAAATACGCATACGTTTGTGCTTTTGTATACCCTTGCTTTCTGGAAGAAGAAGAAAGACTCTTAAGGAGATAGACAGTACCGGGCAGCCCCAAGCCTTGGACCGGTTGAGGAAGAGAGGTAGCTAACGCGCTAGCTAACGTTAGCTCCCCAGCGAGCGACGCTACCTGGACTTCATGAGACCGTTAGTTCCCTCTGATCCGCACACTGAACCGCATCGTATGTTGCAGTGAACTCATTGAGGGTGTTTCTCGTTGTTTCATTCACCATCGAGATGTAGTCCCCATTAAATAGCACGCTCCTACGTAGTTAGCCTTCTACCTTTCATTAGCTTGTTGTGTCATCAGCTGTCAAACAGCTAGCGAGCAAAGTCTGCCTATCGCCCTATCACACCGTGCATGTAACGCCGACCCCCTAGTTGCATTGACGAATCTGATTTAACATGTTATGGTCTGCACCCCCCGCTGACGAGACTACCTGAATACGGTCTCATTCAGAAGGGAACCGCGCTTTTTTCTCAAGCTCATATACGGAGAAGTAGATTTAACCCCTTGCTCTCGGTGTCACCATGTAGATGAAGTTCAGTCTGTAAACACTCATTACCCGATCGCTTTGTGTCATTGGAAACATTTATAGCCGTGTGTTGCTGTATTTTCAGCATATCATCACTTGGAGTGCTTTCTGTTACGAACTGGATATGATTTTAATCATCGTTAAACTGAATCTACATTATCCTTGTATATGTTCTTTTTCAGTTAGTTGGTCGGTAGACTTGCTGAGCAGTGATGAATAACTCATTGGATGGCTCAGGCTCCTATGAGGAGCTGGTGAGGCAGAAAGCTCGCAGTGTTCCCCAACACCGTATGAAAGAGTTTCTGGAGTCTTTGGCCAACAAGGGACCAGATGCACTGCAGGAGTTCAGCCAGCCAGGGGGTGACGCCACGACCACCACAGCCACCATGGTCTACCAACAAGAAACAAACTGCATTTACACAGACAGCACAGAGGTGGCCGGTTCACTGTTGGAACTGGCTTGCCCGGTAAAAGAATCCCATCTGGTGTACTTAGTTTTCTGGTACATGTCTTTTGCATTGCATCAGAGCTTCTGACATTCCTCTGTTGGTGACAATGCAGGTTCAAGTGCAGGTCCAGCCCCAGCAACAGCAGATTCAGGAGTCCACAGTACAGCAACCGTCTGTACAGCAGAATGCTGAGCACCAGATAGTTCAAGTAAGTGTCTTGCTCATCCTTTCCTTTCCTTTCCTTTATTGTATTCCCATGTCTCTTAATGTGCAGTTACATAGCTTCAAAGCTCACTCCAGTGCCCCTCCTTTCAGGTGCAGATCCAGGGTCAACAGCAGCAGATGCTTGGCCAGGTTCTTCAGGTGCCCTCAGGCTCTCATCAACAGCTACAGGGTCTGACTACTGCTCAGCTCATTCAGCCTGGAGACCTCACAGAAGAACAGCACCAACAGGTACTCCTCATCAACCTTGTACACATGGCTCTGCAACTCATGATTCTACACCCTTTCTACACCAGCATGTGTGGGGCATCAGGGAATCATTGAAACCTTATTTGAGGGTCTAATGATGTGTCAATCCTTTTTTGGTAGTAGTAGTAGATGTAAAGTGGTTGAAATGGCTTTCACTATATAAATGCAGTGAACCCTTATTTTTCCCTTGTCTCATGCTTCAGCTCCAAGCTCAGCTGGTGGCAGCCGTGGCAGGAGGGCAGCAGATCCAGATTCAGACAGTGGGGGCGCTGTCTCCCTCCCAGCAGGACAATACTGAGAGGAGAGTGCTGGGAACCACCGCTGCCCACGGAGTAGGAGTGCTGCAGCCAGCCAAAAAGCGAAAGGTGGACATGCCCATCACCGTGTCCTATGCCCTGCCTGGCCAACAGTTAGCCACCGTCTTGGCTATCCCACAGGGCCAGGGCCAGCAGCAGAGCTACGTGTCCCTGCGGCCAGACCTCCTAACCGTGGACAGCTCCCACCTCTACAGCGCCACCGGCACCATAACTAGTCCCACGGGGGAGACGTGGACCATCCCGGTCTACTCGGCCCCTGCTGGCACCGGGGGCCGGGATCAAGTCACGCACATTGCCATTCCCCAGGAGGCCTACGGAACTGTGCAGGTCGCAGGGGCGAACACTACTACAATGACCACAATGCCAACACAAGTTACCATTGAAAATGACAAACTCAAGCTGTCTGCCAGTCAGAGCCAAACAGCGCAGGCGGTCTCCAGCATAACGACATCTGGGGGTCTGGGTGGCCAGGAGGAGGTGGTGCACACGCTGGCTGCCAACACGCTGTTCCCCGCCCAGCTGATGAACGGCAACATCCACATCCCAGTAGCCGTGCAGGGCTACCCCAACGCTACACAGTCGCTTATCTGGGACCCACAGCAGCAAGTGTTGCACACGCAGGGGCTGCCTGGCCAGGACACGCAACATCTACAGGCAAGGAAACACTGTTTTGTACTCACGTGGGTCTGGCAGACACACGTTGTCACTCCCGTCTCTGCTGTAGTATTTCACTGCACATCTTCTGGATGTTAAGATGCGTCCTTTTTGCTGGAATATGGTAGAAAAGTGTGTGTTTTTCTTCAGGGTCAGACAATCGCAGTCACAGAGGTGGACGGCCAAGGCCAGCACCAAGTTCAGGTCCAAGAGCTACTGCTCCCCGCCTCTCTGAAGCCAGAAGAGGGCCTGGAGGTGTGGCGGCTCTGGGCCCAGAGGAAAAACGCAGAGATGGATAAAGCGGAGGCAAATAAGCTCGCACCTATTGGGCGTGAGTGTCCATGCACAGAAATGTATCAACACACATAGATACTATTGAATACACAGGGTTACAGGCTCAATAGTGACAGAAAGAGTAGCCTCCCTTCACATTGTCTATTTGTGTAATATGGACAAATGCACATCGTTTCTGCAAATAGATGAAGAAACGTTCTTTGGCGACGGTACATTTGACAACTAAGAGGAATAGCTGGTGTGCTTCCTGTGTAGGTCGCCAGGCACTGCGCTTCCAGGAAGACTTGGTGTCATGCGCCGTGGCCGAGCTCAGCATGGCTCTGTCCCTGATGACGCAGGAGACCCGCGGGCCAGAGGGAGAGACGTACGAAGCCGACGTGCTCTACTACGTTTTCCTCTGCATACAGAAAGTGAGTTCCTCGGTACACACAGGGTGGCGTTCTACAGTCTACATCGGTTGCCTCAGTCTATCCAGCCTTCCCTTTGAAGTACGGTGGCCGGGATGGTCAAAGCACTGGCCTTGTAGACGGGAGACCCTGGGGTCTAATCAGTAGTCGGTAGTCAGCAGCAGCCTTTTGAAACAACAAGTAAACTAATGGCCTGGCCAGGTAACATGCAGTCAAGCAGATGTTGAATGGCTGCACACACTTATTTTTAGCTTTTCCGTATTTCTTTCCATGCTGTTATGTTATTTTCTATTTTGCGTTGTTCGTATCATAACAGGCTCACAATGCAATGTTCCCGTATGTTTGGTGTCTGTGCTGCTGGTACAAACTATCGATGGACCGACACAGACCGTCCGGCTCATTACTCTTTCCTGGTTTTGTTCTGTCTTCCCAGTATTTGTTTGATAATGGTCGTGTGGATGACGTTTTCTCAGACTCGTACTACACTCGCTTCTCTCACAGTCTGCACCTGATCCTGGAGCCCTGGAGGCCGTCGGTGCACCCCTTAGGTGAGAGACCTAAAGAGCTATTGAAGTGACCACGGATTAGCCCCAAACCTTACGCCGCACCCGCTACATCTCTATCAACTACATTTATTATCAGTACTAATTGGCATGGAAATGTCAGTGCCCCTGCATTCCAGTGACACACGTCCAGCTTTATCCAAGTTTATCACATCCAAATGGTGTAAGATTTAGGACAACAATGGGTTTCACTCTTCATAACTACAAGCCTATTCGCAAGTCAATAGCTTCATCTTGCATCTGTCATTTTAGTTCAATCTGTTGGACAGTGGGTTGGATAGCAGCTACTACTGCCCAAGATCATTTTCAATTGAAATCTTGACAACATTTCATGAGTAGTTTGATCGGCGTCTGTCAGCCCGAATTGAAGAACCTTCTCATTCCTGCCTCTTTCAGGCTACGTCATCCCAAGTCATGTAACAGAGGAGATGCTGTGGGAGTGTAAACAACTTGGAGCCCATTCTCCCTCAACATTACTCACAACTCTAATGTTCTTTAACACCAAGTAAGTCACACACACACGCAGTTGACCATCAAACCAGTCAACAGTAGCTCGGGGGCGGCAGTAGCTCAGTGGGTAGAGCGGGTGGACAGAGTGGGTCGTCCACTAACCGTAGGGTCGGCAGTTCGATCCCCTCAATCCCCACTTCCAAACTGTCTGCATGTCGAAGTGTCCTTGAGCAAGACACTGAACCCCAACTTGCTCCCCGGGCGCTGAACATAGCAGCCCACTGCTCCTATGTACCATAGGATGGGTCAAATGCAGAGAACAAATTTCGTTCCCATATCTGAGAATGACAAATAAAGACCGAAAGGTCCTCTCTTCTCATTGTTAATGTAATGCATCATCTCTGGTTCGAGCATGGTGCAGTAATGATACAGTGGCCCTTCTACCTCCCCTGCGCCTCTTTCACTCACATCACTCATGGATGGATAAGGTGTTCTCACTGTCAAACAATATCTCCAGCTCACACATGCTTGCTAGAGATTTAGTCCAATCAGAGTGCAGCTCATTTGTAAATGGCCAATCGTGGACTCTGCTATTTCACCTACTCCAGGTTGGTTCCACCTACATTAGTGAACCCTTTGCTGGTTGTACTGGAGACCTTTTTGATCAGAATTACTCACTCTTGCAAAAAAAAAGTGATCTCCTGCGATGAATTGACTTCTGGACTACTTAATGCCGCAGTTGTGAATTTGTTGTGAAACCCAAACCACTCGTTGCCTTCTATATAATTTGAGGTATCCTCGAACCATTCCCTGTCCAGGTATTTCCAACTGACGACAGTGGAGCAGCACCTGAAGGTGGCCTTCTCCAAGGTGCTGAGGCACACCCGGAAGAGTCCCAACAACCCAAAAGACAAGAGCACTAGCATCCGATACCTGAAGGCTACAGAGAGGTTTATCGGGCAGAAAGGTGAGCCGCTGCTCAGGTGACTCCCCGTGCAGCCTTGTCTCAATGACTCACTAACCCTAACCCTCATCCCCTAACACTAACCCTGTCTCAATGAAACCACTAACCCTCACCCTAACCCCCTGACACTAACCCTAACCCTATTAAGCCACTACTCCTAACACTAACCCTAACCCTGTCTTGATGAAGACGCTATATGGTGCTGGCCTACAAAGCTGTGAATGGAACTGCCCCTACCTACCTCCGAGCGTTAGTCAAACCCCACACCCCTGCTCAAGCACTCCGCTGCACTACCTCAGCTGGTTGACTGGTACCTCCATAACTAAAAGGTGGAAAAGGTCGGACGACGAAATCACAACTCTTTTCCGTTTTGGCACGGCAGTGGTGGAACAAGCTCCCTGCCAATGTCAGGACTGCGGAGTCACTCCCCATCTTCCGGAAGAGACTCAAGACTCACTTGTTCAGAGTTCACCTGTTCAGTTCAAACCTGCATGACACCCCCCCCCCCCCCCCCCCCCCCCCCAAAAAAAACTAAAAAAAACTACCCTCATGCACTTTGCACTTTATAATTGCTCTTTGTGACTTAGCATTTTAGGCCAGAGATGTTGTATACTAGCAATGGTTAACCTAGCAATTGGAATGCTTGAAACTTCTGGTGACTGCTTACTGTATTAACAATAACAATGAAGTGTTTCACCTTCTTCTGACAAATGTACTTATTGTAAGTTGCTTTGGACAAAACCGTCTGCCAAATGTAAATGTAACCCTAACCCTATGAAGCCACTAACCCTAACACTATGAAGCCACTAGCCCTATGAAGCCACTAACCCTATGAAGCCACTAACCCTATGAAGACAATAACCCTAACCCTATGAAGCCACTAACCCTATGAAGCCACTAACCCTATGAAGACAAACTAACCCTATGAAGCCACTAACCCTATGAAGCCACTAACCCTATGAAGACAATAACCCTAACCCTATGAAGCCACTAACCCTTTGAAGCCACTAACCCTATGAAGACAATAACCCTAACCCTATGAAGCCACTAACCCTATGAAGCCACTAACCCTATGAAGCCACTAACCCTATGAAGCCACTAACCCTATGAAGACAATAACCCTAACCCTATGAAGCCACTAACCCTATGAAGACACTAACCCTATGAAGCCACTAACCCTATGAAGCCACTAACCCTATGAAGCCACTAACCCTATGAAGCCACTAACCCTATGAAGCACTAACCCTATGAAGCCACTAACCCTATGAAGCCACTAACCCTTTGAAGCCACTAACCCTATGAAGCCACTAACCCTAACCCTATAACCCTAACCCTATGAAGCCACTAACCCTATGAAGACAATAACCCTACCCTCAGTCTTGATGTGCTCTGGCAGTTGACGGCGTTCCTCCATGTCTTTATTGCAGTGACGGATGACATGTACTCTGAGCAGCTGGAGGACCCCGAGAGCCCTCTCCGTTGTCCCATCAAGCTCTATGACTTCTACCTCTTCAAATGGTGATTAGTGGAAACGATGGCACCCACGTGTAGCGTTGGCTATACAGCCCCTGAACGTCCTTCTGAACGTCCTTCTGAATCTCTCCTCTCGTCTCTCCTCAGCCCACAAAGCGCCAAGGGCCGCAACGACACTTTCTACCTGAGCCCTGAGCCTGTGGTGGCCCCTAACAGCCCCATCTGGTACTCCACCCAGCCCATCCTCAGAGGGCAGCTGGAGCACATGCTGGCCCGTATCCTGGTGGTCCGGGAGATCCAGGAGGCCGTCACCATGATCGTCAACTTGCAATAAGCAAGCGGGGCGAGCTCGTACCCGTTAGTCTGCACCGGTCACTCGTGTACGTTCAGGAGGTTTCCTACCTTCTCCGTCTGTCCTGAGGCTCTCCGGAACACTGACCGGTCTCGCAGCTGGAAGGTTTCACCTTCCTTTTGGGCATCACCTTGCAGTCCCGATTCTTCCTGTTTTTGTTTGCCAAAGGATGCAGTATTGCTAATCTTTTTAATTTTTTTTATATTTGACCTGAAATCATTAATTTAAAAAACTGTTGGTTTGCTTGCCAATAGTCTTGAATGACTGTACATTTAGTTTTTTTTATCTAATATATTGCGTATATCATTTCACTGGTGTTCCATGCTGCTTTTGATCCATTTACCCATCTGGTCAATATCCTATCCTTTTTTTAATTGTTCAGTTCATTCACACCCCTGCCTTGCTCATTGTTCTTTCACAGCAAATGCCTCGGCCGTATTTGGACTGAGCAGTGTGGCCGTGTGCAGGCTGCTCACCCTCTCCGGATGTCCTTATTCTTCGCTAGCCGACTCGCTCTGCAAATCTCAAACTGTCCCAGATGCAGAAGGGCTGAGCGGTCGGCCATTTCCTTCTGGTCAATTCAGCGAGTTCGTAGCACTACTCTGCATCTGATGACTCCCAAGACGTGGACTGTGGAACAACCTGCACTTCAGCAGCGCTGCCATGGTGAGGACCAGCAGGGAACACAGACAGGACTTCTGTCTGTCTCTGTCTTCTCTCTCTGCTGCTTCAAGACCCAAGACTTTTAGAGGGCACATGAAAAGAGACTTGAAATGGGTTGGCGCTCATTGTTCTATAATGTATAATACTCAAAGACCCTTTGTGTACTGTAATAAGTGTCATCTAAGGAGAATGGTAGTGCCTGTGTGTTTTTGAAACATGACCTTTTTGTACAGCTGCCATACTGTGAGGTGTTGTTTTTCTATAGTTTTTCATCCATAATGCACATTATGGTATCGGTAACTTTTACTATACAAACACAAACAAAGGGAGTAAGGGTTTAAAATAAAGGCAATCACACATGTATCAAAGGAGGGGAATTAGTTTTTGACGTGTACCTGGCTGAGAATTCCCACAGTTCTGGTCTAGTAAATCCACCCATCAGGAACCAGTCTGACAGGAGCAACAGGTTTTACCGCCATGACACAATGTTGTCGTTCTTCTGTTGTGATCTCTTGTGGGTTTCAGCTGCCTGAAGCCCTGAGGCTGCATACTCAGCCCCTTTGGAAAATCATCTCATAAATGACATTGTTCCGTCAAGTACCAAAAAGCGCAAAGCTTTTATTTAGTTAAAAATCTGAAATGTGGGTGTGCCGACTATGGCTTGGTGGGTACATTATGAAAATTCTGGTTGGCTTGTTTGGGTTCTGAAGATGTTTGCGGAAGCTGAAGAGAAGAAGGCAGTAATCTCCTCAGTAGGTTCCTGGGGTCCAGAAGTTGTTGAACGATGCTCTGTGATTGGTCCGGCAGGGCTCTAGGTAGTTCGTGCTGATGACTTCTTCTCGCTCGGTTTCCCTGACCCGATGTTCCACGGCCGCGAACCTGACTCCGGCCGCTGTTGGGACGCACTCCCTGGCTCTGTGGACCGCTGGGTGACGGGGGAGAGCGTCAGGCACTTTCGTGACGTAAGAAATTGCATTTAAAATGCTCTCGTATTTCGGCAGCGATGACGATGCAACGTTGGGATGTGCATAGTGGTTTCAGAGGGCAGCGTTTTTTTTATTCTCACCTGTCAAGATTTGCCACCGTGCCTCTACTCAGCCAGTTAAGCAGACATTGATGCACAAGAACATACTGCTCCTTAAAAAAAAAACAGGATGAAATAAAGCTTAGCCTCGCATTTCACGCCATCACATTAATGTGACAGTTGACAAGTTAATAGAAAGTTTTCACAGCATGCCGCGCGTTACTGGTTTTAAAGTGTTTTCCTGCGTGGTTTGTTTGTCCTGCTATGTTAATAACCACAATATGAAGGGTTGGTTTTCATTCTATTCTAACGGATGTTCAAACCAACCAGATTCTGGACCATCCACATCCGGTGCATCCGCAGGTCCTCCACAGCGGCTCGGATATCCGGAACAACGCCTCGCTCACACAGCTGCATCAGCCACAGCAGAGTGACAAATGCACCCGACCTGCCAACACCAGCGCTGAATTGCACATCCAAAAGAAAAAAGAAAAAAAAATAATATATAAAAAAAAATGTATGGCATGGTTTTGGGGATGAATTATGTGACACGTTCACCGATTTCTGTATCGGTCATTCATTTTCATTCAATTCATCTTTTCGATGGGTTAATTAGTAGCCTACATGGTGACACAGCAATCAAATGCTTCCTCTTTCGTGATATCTGGCTTGCTTCCATATGCTAAAATACAAATTTACTTTTGGACAGTCCATGGTTTTGGGTTTTTATATGTAGAATTATCTTTGCAGCCAGAACAGTATCGACAGACACATAACAGGATTATATACTGTCCAGATAAGATACATTTGTGAGGACGATCACTGGAGCTCACAGGAACCAGCATCAAGCTGATGGGGACTTTTCTCTGTACGGGGATGGACTGGATCAGTGGTTCCCAACCTTGGGTTGCTATGCTTATGCCCAGCCCTAATATAGAAAGTCTCTGTCTGGCTGCTGGCTGACTCACTCATATTAATACTAGTCCCTTAGTGTGTAGTAAAGTGATGCGATTCACTTCACTGGGACATTGATATTTCAGGCAGATGTTGATTGGGTGAGAACAGTTTGCATGGAAGCAGATGAACAAAAGAAACAAACATTTTCAGAGCCAGAAATAGTCACGGCCCTAAAGTTTGGGTAACACTGTAGTAGATGGTCAAACCTGCAATGCACTACAGTGGGCCCAAGGCGTGGCATTGCTTCTATATGCTGGCGCACTTGCTCCGCTAGACCACAGAGTGCTGTGATGTCTCTGGGAACTCCTCGGTCAGGCCAGGAAGGGTAGTAGTAGTGTGTGATTAATCTCTCCGTTGGACGTCCTCTCTAAAAAACATTTAGTTCAAGAATTTGTTGTAAATTTGCTACACTACATGACAAATCCAAACCCATTATTGCCACAATAGAATCCATCATGCAGCAGTATGTAACTTTCATTGATCCACATTGTTTAGATTTTTACTATTTAACAATTTAACAGATGCTTTGGGTTTGGCTGAAGGCATCTTGCTCACAGACATTGGAACAAAAGGCTAAACACTTTATTCTGCCCAAATTCTTTGATCAATAGATTTGTGCCGGTATGAACTATTGCTGGTAGATGGAAGACAATAAATGTGCAACATTATGCTTACCTGTTTCAGATTAATGTGGGTGATGAAAACATGTGGACCCTTTTCACAGGACAGTGTGTTGATGTGGAAATCTCCGTGATAAACGCTTCCTCTGGCCATAGACCAGTATTGATCACATAGCACCTAGAGAAGTAAGTACATTTCAGGTGTGTAATTAGTCAGTACGAGCTTTATCACAGTAACTCATCAATAAGGTGTGAAGATTAGATTAGAGATGTATGAGAGATTACACTGTGCTAGAATCGCCGATGGATGGAGAAAAACCCAGGAAAAGAGAAACATCACATGAAGTTGTGCAGGTCAGCCTGAGGTTCTCCAACAGAGCTATCACAATCAATCCAGGGTCCAAGGGGGATGCATTGCTGGTTTCCTCACCACGTCCTTGTGTCTCAGTGCGGTCACCATGACAATGATGCTGACGTTCTGCTCCCAGACCATCCTCCAGAAGTCGGCCATAGTGTTGTGTAATGGACCCTGAGTGCAGATGAAGTCTCTCTCTGAGCTGCCACCCTGCATACAGTTCACAATGGATCAATGGGATTCCTAAACACAAAGGCTGGGAGAAGCTACAAGAAGGAACTTATAACTTATAACATGGTCACATGAATAACATTTGATCGGCAGGATGCGGTGGCAGGTGTCATGCATGGCAAGGTATGTATGAATAGAGAAGTTCTTACAGGCACAAAGTTTGCGTTGATGTAGTCGGCGTATGGCTGGGCATCCTGCAGGGAGAGCCTCACTCGACAGTGATCATCTGCAATCCCCCCAAAATGTCAGAGATGAGCATCTCAATACCCCCCCCCCCCCCACACACACACACACACACACACACACACACACACACACACACACACACACACACACACACACACACACACACACACACACACACACACACACACACCCCCACACACACACACACACACACACACACACACACACACACACACTTACATGGCAGGATGTACGGGTAGCGGTTCTTCTCCTTATTAACCTCCACTTCCCCGGCCCTAGTGGGCAGTTCTTTGCCAACATCATTTAGCTCCTTCATGGAAACGAGGCACAGGACACAATAATTAGCCAGACTTTTGGAATGTTGGTCCATGAACATTTGTTCCTGGTGGGTTGTAGCATGTTGCTGTACCTCAAACTGATGCTTAAAGCCCCTGTTGTCGTTGGCCACGAGTGATTGACATTGGAGCTGGAATTCCTGTCGAATGTACGCTTTAGAGAAAGTTCGAATTCTGTGAAATACATGAAAGTTATACACAAGGATTTTGACACGAAAACCACATTATATTTGTAGATTCATTTATTTGTCAGTTCAGCAAAGAATGATCAGGCCTTACCTCATGTCGCTCCCAGAGGACATCCAACTTTGTATAGAACTGAAGTTTAGAAACAGAGAAAGTGAGACCTGTTAGGTGGCACTTTTCTCCAACTAAAGTGGTGCTAACTTGTGTTGTGTTTTACCTTGTGCTGCACTCTTGCCTTCAGGTCCCTCTTGAAAATGAGATTTTTAATCTCAGTGTTCAACCTGGATAAATCAAGGTTCAATTAAAGAAGCCAGTTCTAAACAGTGTTCATATGTATATATATATATATATATATATAGTTTTTATATGCATCTACACCTGTATATAGTAGGTAAATGTTTGTTTTACCTTCGCTTATTTTATAGTAGGTAATGTTTATGTTTAGCTCATTGTCTTGTTTGTGCTGTATGTCTAGTCCGTGTCTGTACACTGAGAGCATGGAAAAACCGGAGTCAAATTCCTTGTATGTTTGCGAACATACTTGGCGAATAAAGCTGATTCTGGATTCTGATTCTGATATGCTGTTGGTTGTCATTGTTCAAAATATTTTACTTGTTAAACTGAAATAGTCTTGCAGGTAGCAGGTCTCTCCCCTCCCCCGGTAAGGAATTTTAACTTTTCCAACAAAATATATTTCATAAAACCAGGTAAAAAAACCCTAAAATGTGGAAATTAATTTGCAAACATGGTTTGCACAAAACAACAACATATAAAAAAATACATATATATATATATATATATACAATATTCAAGATCCTTTAAAATCCAAACACAATTGCCATCTATATCCTATACAGAAACTACCCAAACAGGTTCTCAACAGCAAACGAGAGCAGCTTCAGTGTCGCCTGTTTCAGGCTGTTGTTACCTTCAGAATGGACCCTTGGTGGTTCTAGCTATCTCTGAGGTTATTTGGGAAGTATATAGGACTACACCTTTCCATGGTTCCTTAACAGTGTCTGGTTCCAATAGTACTTCCTTCACAGGGATATTCTCTCTGTCTCCCTCCTTCCCTCTCTTCTTTCAGGCAGAAAGGGGGATGGGTGGAGGGCGGAGACATAAAGGGGTGGAGATAGGTCTGAAATAAGGTTAGGCCTATAGTACAGGTAGTATACCCACAGTATATTGTATGTAGTTCAGAATTCAATTGTATTATTATTATGTACTACTATAATCCAGGTGTATTATGTATCTTATAAAAGTATTTGATGCCTCTCATATATAAATTAAGTAAGGTTGACATACCACACACACACAAACCCTTTACCTGATTGTGTTACTTTTTTTTAAATCTTACTGCATATGGTTCAGACTTGTTTTGCACAGCCACAGCAAGTGAAGAACAGATTTAAGGGCGCATATTCCAAGTTTGACTGTAAGCATCTGGTGAACTCAACCTTTTGTTCTGTCAGTTAAATGGACGACCATGAACTACTCGACTTCACCGGCCGCATGTATTGAACTAAGACAGACGTGTTTTATGGATGTTCAGATGTAGTACTACAAAAAACGGCCTGGTAATGTTTGATTACATTTTGTCTGGAGGCGCAATGCACAAGGTCCATCTGACAACGGCTTCTAGGCACGTCCTTTGTCGTTTTTTTTGGCTTAGGGAAGATCCTGAATTGCAGCGTTATACCGGTCTACCACAACTTATCTTCCGGTCTCTTACTTCCAACGAGCTTTAACATTCTCCGGAGCGAGAAGAATAAGAACATGACAAGTGCAACAACAACAACAATGACGACACGGAAAAATAAATATGGGCTTTAAATGAGCAAATTGACAAAGGAATATAAAAATATTAAAGGAACGCATGTAACGGAAACGGATATCCAACCATCATAGCTACACAAGTCTCTCATCTCGTCGCTAAACCATAACGCATGCCTTAAAGTCCCGCCCACTCTCAAAAATAACTCCCGTTTGGGGCACTCAGTTCCAAAGAGGGAAGACGAGTTAGTAAGCGAGTTTTTATTGTATTGAACACACATCACACTTATAGTAGAGTGTGCGTGCGCTTTCAGGAAGCATGAAATCGAAACTAAAATGGATCACGCGAGACGGTATAAGACGCAGCAAAACAAAGTATGCCTCCGTTTGTATTGATTTCCTGCTTGAGTACAGTTTGTCATTAATTGTTGAAATTCTTATCAGTTGGCCTACGTGGCTTCGCAGCCTTCGTCCACCGCGTGTGAAAGTGTCTGCTGTGGTGTGTGCGGTGCGGTATTTGTCATGATCGAGGCCAATCGATACTTAGCCCCGTAACCTTTGAGTTGATCCCACGTCGGTTTTTCGTTACTTTGTTACTCATCAGTCAGTGACAGCACAGCAAATACTAATATTTTTGGGGGATATGATGAAACACTTCCTGGTTACTTCCTGGATGAGCATTAGGCCTACAGTACTTTAATATTTGATCCCTGCTCCCAAGAAATATTTCTACACGCTGGGCGCTTTTTTCACCTGTTGTTCGAGGACCTTAGGACCCGTGACCTAGGTCAAGCCCGACCACCACACACAGGGCAGGGATGTCAAGAGCGTACAATTCAAGTGCTGAAAGTCCATCTAGTCGAAGGTAAGTTTAATATAAAAATAAACCAGAAGCATTTAATCTGTGGAGTGTTAGGCCAATAGTTTTGTGCTTGTGATGATGATTTGAAGGGTGTTCATGTGGTTAATATTATCTGACCTTTTTCTCTGTTTTGGCGTTTTTAAAGGAATGAGCATGCTTTTCGGAAACCTACACCCAATTTAGGATACCGGACATATTCCTCCTTCAGCTCCAAATGTCGTCTGAACTATAGAGCAAAAACGCAAATAAGCCTTGCTGAATGGAGGCACGTGGAAAAGAGGAAAAAGGAAATCGTTCAAAGACAGGACGTGACAAAGAAGCAGAAGCAACCCCTACATCGAGTCAGTTCACCACCTTCTGAACACCCCGGTAAGATTAGTTCTATATCCAAACAGCCATATTATGTGCAACACGCATGCATATACAAACCACCACCACCCGGTGGCAGCGTGGGCTATCATTGGGTACCAAACGTTTGCAAATGATGTCACGTCAATGTTGCCTCATTTGGATAATTCCTGACCGTTTGTGGATTGGGCAATGGTTTCAGTCATTTCTGTTTTGGTTGTGGCGCATGGCACAATACTCTTCGTGGTATAACATACTCAACTCTTTATTGTACCACTAACACCTGATTATGTATATGGTTGCTATGTTATGTGAAATCACTTCAGAAGGTATGTACTGATGTGTAGAGAGAGACGGATTATTGCTGCAAAAAAGTGATGCAGACAAGAGGTGCCAACCCTTCTATTAGCTTTGTGCTTCATAAGGACAAAGTTGCATGTATTCATTATGTATTGATTCTTGGTCAAAGATTGGGTGCAGATGGTTTGCTGGAGCGGAGATTCATTTAGTCTTATCTCCGGTGCTTGTTCTTCTTCCCTCACACTCCACTGTATTTCTGCGCATACTGCAGCACTGTGTGTGTGTGTGTGTGTGTGTGTGTGTGTGTGTGTGTGTGTGTGTGAGGAACAGGTTTCTCGGTGTGCCTGAGAGATGGTGCGATGATGGTGACTCATCGATGGTTTGTGTGCGTGCGTATGTGCGTGTGTGCGTGTGTGTGTGTGTGTGTGGGTGTGTGTGTGTGTGTGTGTGTGTGTGTGTGAGGAACAGGTTTCTCGGTGTGCCTGAGAGATGGTGCGATGATGGTGACTCATCGATGGTTTGTGTGCGTGCGTATGTGCGTGTGTGCGTGTGTGTGTGTGTGTGTGTGTGTGTGTGTGTGTGTGTGTGTGTGTGTGTGTCTGACTATC
>OMKI01037021.1:28672-42033 GCA_900302315.1 Phycis blennoides
TGAGAGATGGTGCGATGATGGTGACTCATCGATGGTTTGTGTGCGTGCGTATGTGTGTGTGTGTGTGTGTGTGTGTGTGTGTGTGTGTGTGTGTGTGTGTGTGTGTGTGTGTGTGACTGACTATACCTGTGTGAGAGAGTGAGAGAGGGAAGGCAGCCAACAGTATATAATGAGCCATAACAAAGCCTTTGCTTCACATCGGAACACTGCAGTCCAATGTTGCGAGGCAGATTTCTCAAATACACCTAATGCATTCTGCTCAAAGAAACATTCATTTGAGCGCCTGCTAGCCGCAAACAATAACTATCCCTCATACAGGTGGTGGATGACATGAAGTGAGATGAGGTGTATTCACATCATAATGGCGGCCTTAAGACACAGTTATAGATGGTCAAGCATCAAGAGACTAAATCGATCCATCTAATAAAATTGCGTTGCTCAGCTTCCGTATTGCTATTGTAAATTCGATTCATGCTGTTCACGAAACAGTTTGTGCTTTTCCCCCTCAGGATCTGTAGCTTCTCAGACCCTTCCCAGCAACGAGAAAGATAAGAGA
Organism: Phycis blennoides; assembly: GCA_900302315.1. Classification (NCBI taxonomy): domain Eukaryota; kingdom Metazoa; phylum Chordata; class Actinopteri; order Gadiformes; family Phycidae; genus Phycis; species Phycis blennoides. The sequence continues at coordinate 29,229 of OMKI01037021.1, forward strand.
GTGAGTACATTGTAGTGGCATTACATTAACAAATATGTATTTTAAATTGCTCTTTGTGGTAACAGGAGTGGAACCAATTGGAGAGACTTTGTGTACCATATAGTAAACACGATACAAAACAAGATTACCTTTAAATTACCATTTAGATGATTTTTGTAATGAATGGTGTTTTACCTGCTTTAAGCTCTCCCACTTGTTGACTACACGGCTATTAATCAACATTATTGTCACTCGACGTGAGTGACAATGAAGGGATGAATGAAGAGGCCTGGAACCTGAGTGAGATCGTGGGGTGCAGGTTTAAGAAAAGAAAGTGATTATGGTGTGAGTCGTCTCATACACTGGAGGTCCTAGGGTGTTCTCGGCTGTGTCATGCACCTTTGTAGTTTAATAAGCAGGATTCACATGATAAGTGAATCATGCAGGATCAGCGTTTACCTTATGACTTGGAGACACATGAAAATGAGCACAGGCCAGGAGTTGATTCATATGTGACCATAAGTCACATATTTACCACAAGTTTACATAACAATGTAACCAAACCTAGCCTGCTGTTTTGACTGGGATGCAATTTCCAATTTTGGGAGTATTTTCTTTGTAAATTAAGCACATTAACTACATTTTTGAATTTTCATTTACATTAATGCACTACATGGCCTTTAGCATTTTGGTGCCATAACAGTTTGTGCACTGTGTAAGATTTATACTGTTTACATTTTTGTCAACTGAAAGGGCAAAGCCAAGGCAAATGATAAATAACATAATTATCCAGACATGATACACCGTTCAGATAGAACATACTAGTCAAGGATTGGAAATGCCTTGTCCTCCACAAGCCTTTTTATGCATGGTGTGCCCCAAGGCTCTATTTTAGCTCCCACATTATACTCTATATACATGCTACCTCTTAGACATATAATTCAGAAACACAATGTATCTTTTTACGGCTAAGTGCATGACACACATTTACACCTCCCGTTTAGACCTGGTGAAGCTAATGGCCTAGGTGCCCTAACAGGCTGTATTAATTGCATCAAATGCTGTTGGGCACAACATTTCCTCCAGCTCAAAGAACCAAACCTGAAAGCCTATTGTTTGGCCCCGCCAATTCTGTTAACAAGAATGGCACTAGCCATTCATGGCCATTCATTCATTCTCTCTGTCTGCCAATGTACTCCTTATGGTTGGAAACCTTGCTACAGACCTGACATTTGAGCCACATATCAAAAAAGTATTCCAGTCATGTTTTTTCTGCAGTTCAGAACTATCTCAAAAGCTAATTCCTTCCTCTCTCACACTGATCTAGAGATGGTAATACACGCCATGGTCTTATCTCGACTAGGCTACTGCAACTTGTGTCTTGCAAGCATCAGTCAAAAGGCACTTTCCCCATTTAATTTAGTCCAACATGCAGCAGCCAGGCTTCTCACTGGCTGCCGTTGACAACAGCACATTACCCATTTAGTGGCTCCCCATTTAGTACAGCCTCTCATTTTCATTTGAAGTTTCTACTAATGACTTTTAAAACTATCCTAGGTATGGCCCCATTAACCCCCTCTGAGCCTGGACGTAGCCTGCAGCCCTCCCCTGGAGCCCGGCTAACTGTTCCACAGTCTAGGCTAACATCGTAGCTTTGGAACAGGAAGTACGAGGCTGGCTGGCTGGCTCGGCTGCGTCATTGAAAGCTCTCTGGAAAAGACACTTTTACATACTGGCCTTGTGATGTCCTCCTTTTAGTTGCCATACATTTGCAATTTTAAGGAGATTTTTAACTTTATTTGTAGTCTATTTTAATGTCAAGATGTTTTATTATTTTTTGACTATTACTTTGTCCTTTGTAGTTGTTTTTTTCACTGTTTTTGTGTCCACTTGTTTTACTACTGTACAAACACTTTGCAAACACTTTATAAATAAAGTTATTATTATTATTATTATTATAATGACTATACATTTGTCTTTAGAGACACTATAGAATATTGTCAGTATTGCCACAGGCTCACTATTACAATTGATGAGCTCATTCTGCCATTTTCTGTTAATGTCATTATCTTGTACCATTAGCTCTCTTTGTCATTATTGTTGTGTTGTTTATTTGTTTTATTTGTTTGTTATTTTATTTTAATGTTGTAGTTTGCAGAGGGCCATAAGAAAGACCAAAGTAAGACGAAAGAAATTCAACAGGAACTGGCATCTGTAAGCCCGGCCATTGCAAGGAGCAGAGCCATCCAACAGAAGAGGAAAGAGATAGAGGAGGTACCACACACACACACACACACACACACACACACACACACACACACACACACACACACACACACACACACACACACACACACCACCTCTGTGGTATAAATGATATACATTGGCCTGGAATAATGATTAAGGAGATGTTAAGTTTGTTACTGGTAGGCACCCTGCATGCCTGGTATCTTCTTGAGTGTTCAGAATGGATCTGCCGGTAGAATATAAAGACTCATTGCTAAATATCCAAATCAAAATGTTTACAGCTGGCTCTCACACATGTGCCAAGAGGCCTGGTTTGTAGTGTGAGTGAGTGTGCCTCTCAATCCACTTCAAATTAAGAGAAGGTCTCTTATTTTCCTATCTCCATGGTTACAGCAGAAAGCAGACTGGATGCTGGTCACTTCATACAGCCTTGCACACACACAGGCAGACACGAAACATCGGCAAACGATCACGCACATTATCCCTGTGTGAAGAACAGACGCTTTGAGAAAGGATGAAATGGATGCTAATCTAGCCACACTATCTCGTGCCTTAGCACAGCGCAGTTCAAAGGCCGTCTCCATCAAAGCAAAACAAAAGGCCAGCAAGGTGGCGTGTGTGTGTGTGTGTGTGTGTGGTTCACAGGTTTATCAACAGGACTGCGACACATTTGGCATGGTGGTGCGGAAGCTGGTCTCGAAGGACCCCTCGCTGGTGCCTCCCATCCACTTCTCTGTGCAGGAGAACCTCCGGGAGATTGGGCTGCGCGGTGCCGCAGCCATGGACCAGTTCATAACCCAGTATGACCTGGGGGATGTCTCCCAATAGATCACACATTCACCTGTTTGAATTTCCATTGGAGGTGTCTGTGTGTGTGTGTGTGTGTGTGTGTGATTAGTTAGTTCTTTCCTGCTGTTTGTGAAAGTCACTCCTGAAGCTCAACAGCATATTGTGATCCAGGTGATGCTGTGAATAGTGTCAATTTATCTGATATTTATGTTAATAATGTGATCATAAAAAATGCTTCTGCAGAGCTCAGTCTAAATGTCCAGGTCTAAGTTGTGTCTTGGTGTTTTATAAAGAAGATACACCAAAAATGGCATTTTGTATATATTTATGGTATTAGTGAATCACATTCACCATACATGGTTTAGTCAATATATTGAAGGTAGATGCTTTTGCTAGAAACCATGGTATTGCGCAACATGAGAAGATTCAATTTTGTACATGTGAGTTGAGCCAAGCTGGAAGTTGATGAAGAGAGGGCAGACAATGGACATTGGAAAGGTTCTCAGTCTGATCACTTTACCAACCGTTGTCCACAACAACCACAACAACCAGAAAGCTTGGACATTAACTGGAACCCTTCTGATTATTCAGTGTAATACACTTTATTTCCATATAGGACGACAACATTAAAAGGTACATGCAAATCCTCCTACCTCTACCCTGTCTTATACAAATAATGATTCTTAAGTTACAAAATATATTTATATATAAATATGTAAGACAATATGTACATAACATTTACATTACTACATCCAATACTTTAAATACATTTTTATTTCTATTTTTGTTTACTTTATATACATTAAACAGGTATCATTAATTTATTGTCACTAATAATTTGTCCTTTATTTATTATCCATATGTAACTCAAAATAATAATTAATAAAAAAAAAGTATGTTGAAGAAAAGAAGACAGGACCGTACCTGACGTTACTTTGCCTGAAAGAACAAGGAGCTGAGGCCTAGCTAGCTGTCCTTGGTAAAGCATGGAGAGCGGTCTATGTAGAGCACATGGTAACAGAATATTTACACAAGGTGATAACTTGGTCTGCCAGTCAACACTATTCCAGCAGCTTTTGGTTTCCACTGGGGTAAACTATGCCATGGCTCAGAAGCCTATCACACCGCTTTCACTATTCCTATCACACCGCTTTCACTATTCCTATCACACCGCTTTCACTATTCCTATCACACCGCTTTCACTATTCCTATCACACAGCTTTCACTATTCCTATCACACCGCTTTCACTATTCCTATCACACCGCTTTCACTATTCCTATCACACCGCTTTCACTATTCCTATCACACCGCTTTCACTATTCCTATCACACCGCTTTCACTATTCCTATCACACCGCTTTCACTATTCCTATCACACCGCTTTCACTATTCCGACACACTATCTGGTGATGTGTTACACTCTTAAGTAGGTTTACTCCAGCGGGCTTTGAGCAGAGGCAGGCGAACACAGCCCAGTTACTACAGTGATACAAAAAAAATTAGACATGTTGAAAGTACTCTCTGGTGCAAAGTGTATAAACTCTCTCTCACACACACACACACACACACACACACACGCACACACATTAGCCATTGATTTGCCCGACCAGACTATATGCATGATTACCAATCAACAGATCATTATTTCGCTGTCCCTTGAGTAGTCTGCTGTGTAAACCATTTTCTTCTGATAACGTCATTCGTTGTAGGTGTATACTAACATGAGTTGTGTAAGATCACAAACAGCAGGAATATTCCATTTCCTTTCTTCATCATCCCCCTCCACACTCTCCATTTTACTGTACACGCAGTCTCCACTATCTTATCTCTCTTTCTTACACATCCCACTCCCTGCGCCCTCCCACACATCACATCCTTCTTTCACCCGCTCTCCAGTCCCCGTATTCTCCCCCTCACATCTAGGAGATGACACAGTTCTTGCTCTTTCTCCGTTGGCGGGTGTGCATGTGACCGTGAATGGGTCCGTGCAGGGGTGCGTGGTGGCCCGGCCCCCCAGAGGGACTGTAGCGGTGGCGGAGCTCCTCGTTGTTGATGTAGCGCAGCTGCACAGGCCGCGGGATGGCCTCGCCCAGGAAGTAGGCGTCGTCGTCCTCCGACTCCGAGGTGGAGGAGCAGCTGGAGCACCAGGTGTCCGCACCCTCTCGGTAGCCGTCGGCCCACGGCGGCCCGCCCTGGCCCTGCGGCCGCCAGCCCGCATTTTGCAGGGTGAGGTCCGAGGTGGTGCGGGGGCAGGGCCGATACTGCTGCTGTCTGTACCCTCCGGGCGCCAGGCCCAGCAGCAGCTCCCTGGCGGCGTGGCCGGGGGGGAAGCGGTCGTAGTCCTCCTGCACGCCGCGGTGCGGCGGCTCGGCCACGTGGGCGGGCCTGTCGGCCACCAGGTGCAGGGCGTTGTCGGAGCGGGAGCGGCGAGATCGCTTGTGGTGCCGACTGCTGCGGTGCTGGCTGTTACCGTGGTTACCACGCCGGTGCTTGCGGCTCCTCTGTTGCGGTTGCTGTTGCTGGGATACGGGCTCCTGCCCGTTAGGGTGCCGACGAGGGGTTCTCTCGCTCATGGAAGTCAGGCGAAGGTTTCCACTGCTGCCCATCAGCCCGGCGTGACCGTTGGCATTGAAGGCCAGGGGCCGGGAGGGGTCCCAGTACTGCAGGGGGTAGCCCACCCTCAGGGCAGCGTCCATGTTCCCATACAGCCGAGAGGAAGAGAGGGACTCTGTGCTGTGGAACTGCACTGAGGAACTGAGAGTGCCCATGTTGCTCTTCTCAGACACATTCACACCCGAGTCCTTACTCAGATCAGGCATGGAGAACCTGGACAGATGCTCCTGACGCTTGCTGACCCCGTCCAGGGAGTTCCCTGTAAAGACGACAAATGACATACTGCATCAAAAATGGTATCAGATAATGTGTGTCATGATATACGCAATATCTGTCTGGTTTTCCTTTACATACTGTAAAATAATACTTCACCTGCGACATTGGAGGTGATCAGGGAGTCCATGGATCCACGAGGAGTCTGCTCAAGAGGAGTCAGGGTTTCCTGGAAGCTCATGCCATTGATGGGGTTCCTCCGAATGAGAGGGGGCCGGTTCACCCTCTGGAAGCCATGCAGGCTGATGCTCCTCTTGTCTGAGAAGCCCTGGCCCTGGCTTGACACCTCGTTGAAGCTCATCTGGGTGCGGAGCTTTGTTGGCCGGAACTCGTCCTGGCTGTGATGGATCCAGTTTTCATTGAAAGACTGGCCTCTCAGGGCCGCCATCGGGGTTCTCTTGGTGTTGCCTTGTTCCTTACCCCAGGAATCGGGCCTCTTTGCTGGGTTGACAGGGCTCTGGGCTGGTGGATGAGGGTTTGAGTTTGGGTTGTAGCCCTGTCTGGGATTACACTGGCCCAGCAGCTGTATGGGTGTGGGAGTGGGAGAGGGCTCCCGCTTTGCGCTTTCATAGGCAGCAGAAGGGTAGGGTTCATCCCTACTCATCCACACCTGGTTTAGGCTCGGGGCGCGGCTGGGAGTGCGACTCGGGGTTCTGCTAGGGGTCCGGCTGGGCGTCGGCCCGGAAGAAACGCTCAAGCGGTCCATCTGAACAGAAAGGGGGTCTATCTCAGCAGACATGCGGTCAGGCATGGGCGCAGACGCCGGCTGCCTGACCTCAGCATTCCGTCGTTCCTGGCTGGCATTTCGACGTTCCTTTTTCCCGACCTTGGTGCTGTGGCGGGACTCCCGAGACCGAGCACTCTGGAAGGCTGAATCAGAAGAGTCGGATTCATTGGGTTCCTGATTGGTTGACACAAAAACAATGTTACACAGTGGTTAAACAATGTAAACAAACATGAATGGCTTGGATTAATTCCTGGTGTATTATGAATACATTGCATTTTCCAATGTAAATGATGGGGTACCTGTCCAGCACTACAGGAGCGAGAACAGAAGATCTGCCCCTGCTTGGGCAGGAAGGGGCGGCCCAGCAGGGAGCGTTTGCAGCGGGCGCAGCAGAAACATTCTTCTGTAGCGTGCCAGTGCTGCCCATCATAGGTCATCTGGCCTTGGTCGATCCCTGCAAGTCGTAAACACAACTTGGATGCATATCTGCGCATTGAAAATGTTGATAGATGATATAGTTACACCGATACACGATCCAAGATTTTCTTATATTTGAAATGGAGATTGTTGAGACATTATTTTGCCTCATGAAATTGGTTGAAATGAGCTGAATAAAGTAGTCTGTACACCAAATGGTTTCAGAAATGTCTGGAGCCATACCCTTTATGGTGTGTATTGAGTCTGTAGATGAAACTAATCGAAAGTATGTGCGTCTGGTTATTCTCGTGACATAAATAAATATAAATATATCATGAATAAATGAGCTCTGGCGCTACCTGGGTTTATGTCCCCCAAGGGAAAATAATATTTGTTCGGTTACACTCAAATGCCTGATTATGCGGTTGGTAAAATAACACAACACATTTTGTTGGACGCGTTCCAGAGCTAGGGGAACTAATCATCTTTCCTTGCTTCCATCTGGATGCAACATGGCATCATCTGAAACAAGCAGATCCCTCTACTGTTGCCAAAGCCAGAGAGGATAATAACCATCCACCTCTCACTGCGCGGACTACGCCTCTCTGCAGCTGTGTCGCACACAGGGCCGAGGGTGCATATGTTACCCATTGTTAAATGTGTTCCCTAACGTCCTCCCTGGAGCTTTCCTTCACAGTTAGTATACGCTGTATCTTTCCCTGTTTTTTTACATTCTCACAAGAGTTTCTGCATCCTTGTACTGTATCGGTAGTTCAAAGGATCATAATTATGTCAGGGAAGTGGTTGCCAACTTTGGGGTTGCCTGATATGCAGATGCAACTGTGGGAGATGGGTGACTTATAAGCTATAGATAATGTTTGATTGTATGTAAAGCTAGGGTAGGCAGTATGGTGAAATACAGTAAGCTAGATTTTGAAAGCATCTACCTGGAAAATCGCATCCCTCCCTTCAGGACTTCCTCCTAAACCACTCCCCCAAAATAAGTGGCTAGCTCGCTAGCTTTAGAAATTGGTCTGCCTAGCCTTGTGGAAGGCTGTGGACATGATTGGAAAGGCTAATTACAGGCCTGCAACAGCCACAAATACCAGATTTTATGTCATTTAATTTATTGATTGCTGTTGCTATATCAAGAGAATTTCAACAAATATGACAAAAACTCCTTCAAAATGACATTTCCACCCCTAGCTTTGAAATAATGTTGAAAGGTACAGGAACACACTAACGTAACAATGGGTGAGTGTAAACCTACAGTTACATCCTAACAGCTGGAACACTGGAACACATGCTAAAGAAGTCAGGGCTCTCAGAGAGGTGGGAAAGCTCCAGTGTGGGAGGAGTCACCTATGTGCTGGCCGCAGGCATCGCAGTACTCGGCGTAGAGGGACTGGAAGCAGTGGCAGCAGTGCGGACGGCCGTCCTTCATGATGTAGCGCTGGCCGCCAAGCGTGACTTCACACTCAAAGCAGCAGAAGTGCTTCATGTGCCAATGCCTGCCCTCGGCCTCGGTACATTCGTCAGCAAAGATTATCTGCAGTATGATAGAAAGTTTATCAACGGCAACACATTGGTCTGTCAGGTGATATAAGACAAGCAAACCAGAGAGCTGTGCTGTGATTATTAAGTAGCCCGAGCTCCGGCACTAATGTGAGTTGGTCAGCTGTTGATACCGCCTGTGTTTCAGCGAGGATGGCGCCTGGTCTGGGATCTGACCGAGGGTCGGTACTCTTTTAAAGGCACCCTGGTATGTATTTCATATTATTAATTCAGCGCAGAGTTGAAAGGCTCTTTGACCTAAATCAACCGTTTCATGGCCGCTAAGCCGTCTGAAGGCTTCAGCGCGGGCGAACCTCATCACAAGCACAGCAGCGGGGCTTCAGCCGCTCTGCGTGGTGCCGGCCACAGAAGATCTTTCCGTCCTGGTAGAAGTAGATGAGGTCCACCAGCAGCTCCTCACACATATTGCAGACAAAGCACTGGGGATGCCAGCATTGCCCATGGCCGGTCCTGGCAGCAAACACTACGATTTCCCCTCCGTTTATCTGGCCGCCGCACTGTGGACAACAGCAAGAGAGGAAGATGAAGAGCAGAAAGTGATCAGTTCACAGAGAAGATATTTATATGACACAGCGTAAGAGAAGCTAGAAAGGGCATGGAGCGAAATACAAGTACAAGAACAATTACAAGATACAAGAAGAATGTAATGAGTGAGTGCCTCATGTCTTATGTTTTATTACAATAGTATTTCAAATATTTCACAAATAAGGAATTAGTATGGCAATACTATAATAATAATAATAATAATAACAACAATAATAACAATAATAATACTAATACTACTACTACTACTACTACTACTAATAATAATAATAATAATAATAATAATAATAACAACAACAACAATAGTAACATGAACTTGGTATTAAATGGCCACAAATTAAATAGCAAAGGTGAATAGTTTGGGGCATTTATATTACATTTATTTATATTGAAAGCCTAAATAAGGCTAAAAGCACAAGGTTGTCAGAGCATGAAGAATGAAAGCCAGCTACCTGCTCACAGCCAGCCCCGGAGATGTTGAGGGGGAAGGGTCGTACGCTGCCCCTTCCCAGGTTGTCCATCTTGCGTTGGTTACTGAACAGCTTCAGCTCTCGTTTCTCCTCCTCATCTAGAGAGTTACAGTAGCGCACCTGAGCAGAAAGGAACACTTCAACATGTGGGTTCAACATCTGAGCCATCACATAAAGGGTTAGGAACACTTCAACATCTGAGCCATCACATAAAGGGTAAAGGGGCATTTAGCAGACACTTTCGTCCAAAGCGTCTTACAATCAGTACGTTTGTGGGGTTCGACATGTGGACAGTTGGAGGAGGGGGATCAAGGGGATCGAACCGCCGACCCAACGGTTACTGGACGACCCGCTCTGTCCACCCGCTCTACACACTGAGCTAATGGCGCCACATTGTCTAATGAGCTAATGTTACCTCATTGTCGTGGGGAGGAAGCTGCTGAAGAAGTTGTTTGATGCGATGTTTTTCTCCTGGACTGTTAACGTAGGGGACTCTGTCTTCTGGTAAGCAGCTGTAATACTGATGCACCTGGAACACGCACACGAGGCAGTTGAGGCCCCAAAATAGCATCACACTTATGTTTGATCAATAGTTAACGGTTAGGTAAAAGTGCTTTTCTCCTGGGTCATGCTGTAACCATGGTAACAGACTTGCGCATCTGTCCACAGATCTGTTGTGCCAAGGATAAATTAACTAGCTCATTTTAATATTTGCTGTGCCAATGTTTTGACATCACTGTTGTTACATTTGGCCAAATGTAAGGTTAGTCTGCATGAGCATCAGCTCTGTGTTTTAGGTATGCTCTGATAAGTGCAGAGTAATGAACTGTACTTTTCAAGAGATGACATTGAGAATGCTGTGGCAACCACAGCCATAAAATTATGTACTAGAAAAACATCAACAACAACATAAGAAATCTGGTGAATTGACAGCAGAACTTTATTGTAATAAGGAAAATCAAAACAATATTATTCCAGCATAACAATAGTGCTGCTACGAGCACTACCCCTACTTATGGTGATGAAGAAAACAACGACGATGATGATGTAAATAATGTAAAAATTAAGATGAAACGAAAACTTAGTTTCGAGGTCACAGGTTGTCTTTGCTATATACAGTATATATACACCTTTTTGTCTCATTATTATTCATTCATAATAATTTTTATCATCATCTTTATTATACATAGCCTATATATATATAGTACGTCAAAGCAAGGGGTATCTCTGATTGCGTTTTATCTCCAGTGGCATGAGAGAGGCTGGGCCATCCTCCCTGCATCCTGTGAAGACGGCTGACTGGAGAAATGACTATTATCAAGCATGCTTGTCTTCTATTAGCGCAGCTCTAGGAGGTCCGCTGCCACACACTGCCGAACTTACTTTAAAATTACACAGGATTCAGTTCAAGCCTTCCTTCCTTGGGAAGGCGCTGACATTTTGAGCCCTTCAGAGCTTTATAGACGTCCTTAAATACAGTGTGAGGATATGGAAAAAAACAAAAAAAGTATAGATAAATACATGAGGATCCATTGTGGTAGGAAATAATGCACTAAACCTACATGCGATTACATGATTACATTACTGGTTATGAACATATTCTATTGACAATAGTGATAATAATGATGATAATAAGATGAAGTTGTGCACAGGGTGGAGTTGCAGCATCAGGGATGAGAACAGAGGCTGTAAGGAGGAGAAAGGTGTGTTACTTGTGCTTTTGGGTTTCCTATGGTGTAGCCTACCTGTTCGGGGCTGAGGCCGGGTGGAACCCAGGTGTATTCCTCCAGAGCACAGCCTGAGTCGTCGTCCGAGGTGGAGTTCCTCTGGAAGTCATACATGAGCTTGGTGACGGGTGTCTTCTCCATCTCCAGGGGCATTGCTGTCAGAACATGCTGGTCCTCTGGACCTTCTGAGCAGCACACTACTAGAGCAGGTCTGTGGGGGGGCAGGGAGGGATGGAGGTAACAGGAAGTGGTATCGTTTAAAAACAAGCATGAGAGAATAAGTGAGCTATTATACGCTGATAATAAGAGAGCGATTAAAAGGAAACTAATGATAGGGGGGATATTAGCGTGGCAGAGGAGAGATGAGAAGTGTAGCCTCTTTAGTATTCCAGGCTAAATCTGGATACTGCAGCTTTAGTTTTCCCAGCGGTACATACCAGGTGCATCAAGACCAAAGCACAAATGAATTACAGTTTTAAGCAAGGCTATAGAAACCACGGCAGACACATACCATCGCATTTTTGTGCAAATAAGCGATAAAATTACTAAAGCTATTATACTTACTTTAGTCAATATTAGCAAATACTGCTTTGTGCATTGAATTGTACTTGGATCAATGAATTCATGCATTCATTGTTATTAATTGGTTGGCAATTAATGAATACATTAATTAATATTAGGAACACAGTAATCAATAATTTGCAATAAAATAGCAATTGAGTATTTTTAGTGTGTGGTCAACCAATGATCATTCACATTTAGTTTGCAATTGTTACACTCACACACACACACCCACACACACACACACACACACACACACACACACACACACACACACACACACACACACACACACACACACACACACAGGTGTTCATCTGTTTGTTCTACATGGACACACAACATCGACAGACAGGATGAAAATGTTTCCATTTAGTGCAGGAGGAGGAAAAGAAGAAACGGAGAGAAATGATGAGAAAGAGAGAGAAGGAGGAAGAGACAGATAGAGAGATATAAAGGGAGTGAGGGAGTTATGGGGAGAGAGAGCTGTAAGGAGAGGGAGACAGAGAAAGGGAGATATAGGGAGAGAGACAGAATGAGAGTGAGAGGGAGAGAGAGGGAGAGAGAGAAAGCGAGAGGAGGGAGAAATAGGGAGAGAGAGAGATGGGAAGAGAGAGAGAAGTAGAGTGAGATAGTGACAGAGAAGGAGAGAGTGAGAGTAAGAGAGAGAGAAAGAGGGAGAGAGGGAAAAAGAGAGAAAGAGAGAGAGAGAAAGAGAGAGAGCGAGGGAGTAAGAGGGAGAGAGAGAGAGAGAGAGAGAGAGAGAGAGAGAGAGAGAGAGAGCGACAGAGAGAGAGAGAGAGAGAGAGAGAGAGAGAGACAGAGAGAGAGAGACACACTATTCTGGGTTACTATTATAATTTTACTGTTCTGAATAAATATGA
>OMKI01037023.1:0-11814 GCA_900302315.1 Phycis blennoides
ATTATACCCCCTCTCTCTGTCTCTCCCTCCCTGTACCTCCCTTTCTCTCTCTCTCTTGCTCTCTCTCCCTCCCTGTCTCTCTCTCTCTGTCTCTCTCTGTCTTGATTATACCCTCTCTCTGTCTCTCCCTCTTTCCATTTCTCTCTCTCTCTCTCTCTCTCTCTCTGTCCACAACCGTTCCTCTTTTATTGTTACTGGTCCCTTTCTTTCTTTCCTTCTCCCTCCCTCCCTCCGTCCTTCACCCCCACTCCCCACTTTGTCCCTCTCCTCCCTTTTTCATATTCTACACCCCCCCCCACCCAAATGATCCCCCCCCCCACCTCACTCTCTCTGATAGTAATTGAGGTTCATTAATTCAGGCTGAGGTGATGATGGCCATTATGTACCTTGCTTTCCAATTATGCTCTCTAGATTAAGCCTGACCTTCAGTTTTCGCTGCTGTGCGTGTGTGTGTGTGCGTGTGTGTGTGTGTGTGTACGTGGTACGTACAACCATGCGTGTGTGCCTTTTTTCTCTAAAGCTGTTAGACAGATAACACTCTTGTCATGTAAATCTCATCTTTAGCTGTCTGTCCGTTTCCTTAGGCTAGCTCGCTGCCCACTCACATATAGCATTTGCTCTCGGTAGCTGTGTTTTATTTTTTTTATGAGACGCAATTTTATATAAATTCATTATTCAGCTCGGTAAAGCTTTATTAAACCCTGGGGCCACGTTGGAGTGTGTCGTCGGAGCTGAAGGCCAGCTACACATCTCTTCCTCATGTGTAGTTCTTATAACACGGAGAAGGGCGTAGCAGTGTGCTGTAAACGCAGGTTTAAGATAGAACTACACGCTTACATATTCACACAAGTAAATGTTTTATGATGTTGGGAGTTTTAAGACGTTATACGTCTTCCTGTCTGCAAATATAATAGGTAGCATGTTTTATTTATGATGTTTCATTTGGAAAATAAAGGCGCATTCAATTTTTTCCCTGCGTTGCTTTTTTGGGGAAGGAAACTGTAATTTGCAGAGAAATAAACTGCATTGACAGACTATTACTTTGCTTTTGTTTCCAGGTTGCACCGTCCATGGAGCAGCTGGAGATTCAACCCCAGATGGATTACGATCATCATATGGAAACCCAAAAGAATAACTCCAACAACAACATAAACACAAATGGTGCCGACAACTCCGATTCCCCCACTGCAGTGGAAACTATGAAAAACACAGGTTGGCATCAAACTAGTTGTTATAGTCACTAATATTATATCAATATTTTTTTTTCATACGATACAGTGACGATACATACATCGGGTGCTGTAAATGATTTGTCTTACAGTCATAGTTTTGCGAAGACAATGTTTCTCGAAAATCACGCTCACTACTGTCTGCCTTTTTGCAGAAGAGTCCCGGGAGAACACAGAGGCACATATAGCCACACCCAAAGATGTGACAGCACTCCTCACCCCGCCCTTGGAAGAACCCACCTCTCACTCATCCAACAGCCGACCGTCCCCTCCGTCTCCCAGCCATCACCCTCCCTCCTCCCCTCCCAGCTCCCCGCCCGGCGACCCGCCTCCCTCCTCTGATCGCCATGGTTACCGCTTCCGTTGCAGCAGGTGCAGCCTGGCCTTCCCCACCCATGAGAAGCTGCAGCTGCACTGGCAGTACCACGCCATGCGGGCGGCGACAGAGTGCCCCCTGTGCGCGAGGCGCTGCCGCAGCCAGGAAGCCCTGCAGAGGCACATGCAGAACACCCACGCACCGCTGGACAGCACCGATCCCCAGACTGCACACCTGCTGTCGCACGCCACCCAAACCCACCTGGAGCAGGCGTCCGCCGAACACCATGTTAGATTATCACCTCAGGTGAGCGAGGAAGCAGACGAGGAAGAGGATGATGACATGGAGGCCGAAGCCCTGATCATGGAGAAAAAAGATGTCAAGACAGAGGAAAGGAAAAGGGCAGGAAAGGAGGCACAGGTGGGGGTTAGTGGAGCTCAAGAAACCATTCTGGATTTGGAGAAGCATCACCAGGCAGAGAGTGGGTTGGAACCCACTCCCAGCTTTTATATGAAAAAGGGTTCAAACCCCACCATGGACCGCTATTTAGACCCATCCAGGCCCTACAAGTGCACCATATGTTCAGAATCCTTCACCCAGAAGACCATCCTCCTGGTTCACTTCAACTCTGTCTCTCATCTCCACCGAGCCAGAAGAGCCCTCCAAGAATCTGGCCCAGGCCAAGCAAACCCTGAGACCCCCCGTGGCCCAGATCCTAGACCCTACCGCTGCCGGCTGTGTGGTGTTGGCTACAGCCAGAGCTCCACTTTGGACATCCATCTGCGTTCTGTTCTCCACCAGACTAGGGCCCGTGCTTCTCAGAACACTGCACTGCAGGTCCCAGCTTTTGGTTCAGCTACTCCAGCCCCAGTCCCTTCCACTACAGCTCAGACTGCTGTAACCAGTGAGGGTACTTCCAAGAGCCTCCCATTAACCAAGAAGGCAGACCTAGTCACGCCGTCCATCTCTTCCTTAATAAGCTCAGCGGCTGAGGCCCAGCTAGCCCTTCACAACCAAGCAGAAAGCCAGCTAGCTAAGAGATCAGCCGAGTTACTGTCATCCAGGAATCAGCTACTGCTTATGCAACAGCAGCAATTAGCCCAGGCCCAGGCCCAGTTACAACAGCATACAACCCTCCTTCAGTCTCAGCTCTTTAACCCAGCGCTGCTGCAACATCTGCAGTTGGGACCAGAGAGTCTGCTGAAGCAGCACTTCTCTATAGCCCCAGATAACCTGCTGTCATTGCAACAGCAACTCCTCCTGCCTTTTTACCTCTCTGGAGACATGAAGCTTAACCCTGAGTTAGTTCTCAAGAGCCTTGAACTTAACCAGACCGATTCGTGCATCACGGCCCTGATGGAGCAGCTTAATCCAAAGGCTACAAGAGAGTCCCCTCCTCACGTTGAAGAGAAACCAACCCAGAGGCAAAGTCCAACCTCAGCCCAGCCCCCGCCAAATGAGAGTGTGGAAAGTGAGGGCAAGGTGAAGACGAGCAGTGGTGGCTCGGTCGTGACCCAGACTGAACAAGAATATATTGTACCGGGTCTCAAGGAAGAGAAAAAAGAGGCCGCAATCCCCGTCATCAAAGCTGAGAAGCAGAAGGACGAAACGAATCAGGTTGATTGCTCGCCTCACAAGCGCTTAGGATTTGATTGTCCTCCGCCCAGAGTGCCCTACGCTGCGGTGAATGGGGAACCACTCAGAACCCTTTTGCAGAGTTATGGTTACGAATTGGCCCTGCAATACATACAGAGCAGGCAGAGGCATCAGCTAAAGATCAACCATATGGTACCAGAGACACATGAATGCATTGAGGAAAGGCAGGCATATCTAGACCGGAGGATGAAGGATTACATAGAATTTAAAGCTGGCAAAGTGGAAGGGTGTGATGAGACCCCAAAAGGGGAGGCGTTAAACGGGGATCAGATAGATGGCTCATTAGAGAAGAAAAAGGAGAAGGAGCAGGAAATATTGTCGAAAGAAGAGAAGGAGAGGTGTCTAGACTGTGGTAAGATGTTTTCTGATGCGTTGGTCCTCAAGACTCACCAGGAGTACATACACAGGCAGCTGTTTCCCACTGCGGTGCTGGAGAAGTTTTCAAAAGAGTACAGGCTGCAATATGACCAACTCTACCCACTCGCACAGACAAAGTCTGAGGAAACCTCAGCTGTTGCTCCACCAACACCAAAACCAGATTCTGTACCAGAGCCAGCACTAGAACCGGTTGAACAAAGACCTGCTTCAGTGTCGGAGCCCAAAGCTAAGATACTTGCTCCGGTCACAGATTTCCCACCCACCACCCCAGTGAATTCTCCTCCTCCATCTCCTCAACCGCTGGCCTCTCCCAAACATGAGGGGCCCCTCCCGAGCCCCTCTCCTCCTGCCACCTCCAAAACACCATCCCAGGGCATGGGCCTCCCCAACCTTCCTCTTCAATTGCCCCAATTTCCCCTCTCCTCTCTCCCCCTGCCCCCAATGCCATTCCCCATGGACTTGCCCTTGCTTCCTTCTGTTGTGATGCAGTCGATGGCTCTTCAGTCCCAGCCCTGGTTGGACTCTGGCGTGACGTCTGACATGGCAAAACTATACCAGTCCCAGCTAAGCCCAGCATTGCTATCCCAACAGCCCGAACTCAGTCCTGCTCTGTTAGCCCAGCAATCCCAGATGAGCCATCTGTTGCTAGCTCAACCATCCCACCATAGCCCTGTACTGCAACAACCGCAAGGAACATCCACCACGCTCGACCAACAGCAAGGTAAGCGGCCTCGCACGCGTATATCCGAGGAGCAGCTGGGCGTTCTGAGGCAACACTTTGACATTAACAGCCTCCCCGGTGACGAAGACGTCGTCAAGATGTCTTCCCAGTGCGGGCTGCCCCACAAAGTCATCAAACACTGGTTCCGTAACACCCTGTTTAAAGAGCGCCAGCGAGACAAGGACTCTCCCTATAATTTCAACAACCCCCCGACGACTGTCCTGGATGAGCCCCAGGAGGAGGCGGCACAAATGCAGTATCTGACAGAGGCCGCGTCTTCCGTGTCCCCCAGTCTGCCCAGCAGCCATTCCCCACAGCCCCAGAGAGCAGACCCCCACCGAGGGGAACCAAACAGGGGCCGACGCTCCTCCCGAACCCGCTTCACCGAGCAGCAGCTGGAGACGCTGCAGAGCGTGTTCGAGGCCACTCCCTATCCAAGAGAGGAGGAATACGACCGGCTGTCAGCGCTGCTGTCTCTCCCCAACCGAGTCATTGTCGTGTGGTTCCAGAATGCCAGGCAGCGCGCTCGTAAGAACCAGGAGAAGGGGGAGGAGGACGGAGCGGAGGGCAGGGCCCCGGTGGAACACACTCCGAGGGGAAGCCGCGGGGGATACAAGAATGACACGGATGAGGACTGTAGCGAGGAGGGCCACGGTGACCGCCAGAATGAGAACTCCATGGATTTAGCGTATGAGTATTACACCCATGCTGACTCCCCTGTGGACGCAAATTCTCCAAGCCGTCGTGCAGAGAGTAAGCATGAGCTACTCAATGGGAAGCCAAACACGGCAAGTAAAAAGCAGGATGAACCTGCTGTAGCTCACGATGAGAAGATGCAGGCCCCAGTTGAAACACAAATGGAGATCCCAGAAGCGGATAAACGAAACCAAAATAAGGCATGTACACGGGAAATACCCACACCTAAACCCCAGCCTAAGCCAGAACTATCGTCAGAGAAACCCCAACACACTTCTGGTTCATGCTCTGAAAAAATGGTAGCCAGTATTCAAGCTTCATCTCAGTTCAGCCAAGATAACACAATCCCCAGTTCGGCTCCATCTCCTCTCAACCCTCCCTCTGAGTGTAAAACAGACAGAGCCTGCATACCTGATACTACCCTGGGCCGATCCACCCAGATCCACACACAGAACCCACTTCAGCACCAAACCCCAACCCAGTTCCAGTGCTCATTTTGCCCCATCTCTCTGCCTTCACCGCAGCTGTGGCAGGAGCACCAAACGAGGCACCTGCTGGCTGCTCAGTCCCAGGTTCAACTAATTCACCCGGGCTTCTCAGACCGAACCATGCCTTACATGATGATCCACCCTAACCAAACCCTAATGGCCAGCCAGCTGCTCGCAAGCGCCATGTCTCAGATGCACCCGAACCCGGCGCATCCCATGCTTCCACAAATGAATGGCCTGCACATCAACAACACGCTCTCGGACCACCTGAGCAACAGCCTCTCGGGCCTGCCTCATCCGTCCCTGTCCTCGGCCAAGCAGAGCTCAAAGGCCTCGACCGACGTGAGCTGTGAGGCCCCAGGAGGTGGGAGGGAGGTGGAGGAGGATCAGAGGAGGGACAAGCGGCAGAGGACCACCATCACACCAGAGCAGCTGGAGGTGCTGTACCAACGGTACAGCCTGGACTCCAATCCCACCAGGGGAGTCCTGGAAAGTATCGCACGCGATGTCGGCCTCAAGAGACGCGTGGTTCAGGTAAGTTCAAGTTTCAAGTCGTTTATTATGAAACGTGCTGCATCACTTACAGTCACACTGTACAATGAAATGCTTTGGACGAGGCCCATTCCAACATGGAAGGAAAATCAAAGAAAAAGTAAAATACAATAAAATAAGGGCATCACGGAATAAAATAAGGTAACACGGGGAAACATGTTACTCATGCATTTCATTTTTGTATGAAGTCAACTTTTAACAAAACAATACCTTTTCTGTTTTGCAGGTTTGGTTTCAGAACACTCGTGCCAGAGAGAGAAAAGGACAGTTCCGTTCAACCACGACGGGAACCAGTTTCAGCTTGGGCTTGAATCATCTGCGCTGCCTCTTCTGTAGGGCTCTCTTCAAGGTCAAAAGTGCCCTGGATGCCCACATCAGGTCCAGACACTGGGCTGAAGCCGAGAGAGCGGGCTACAACTTGTCTGCAAGTAATGGCTCCACCAGTCAGATTGGCATGTCCATGTCCTCTCTCTTGGATGATGCCGGCCCGTCTGCCTCAAGTGGCCACAGTCCAAGCCCGGGCTTTGCCATGAGCACCAAGGATCGACATGCGAGGCCACTGATGTCCTCTCACTGTTCAGCCATTGAACCAAACAGCCCAGAGGATGAAGGGGCGTACGAGGAGGAGGAGGAATACCCGTGCGACGAGGGCTCTAGCGTGGCCGAACAAGGGTCACTGAGTCCGGACGGCATCGGGGGTCCGAGTGGCGACTGGGGCGAGACACTTTCCCAGAGGCAGTACCACCATCAGCAGCAGCAGCGCCAGAGGACCCAGATGAGCCACTTCCAGGTGCTTCAGCTCAGAGACTTCTACAGGAGTCACCGAACCCCCAACAGGCAGGAGTGTGAGGCGCTGGGCCAGGACCTTGGGCTGCCCCATCGGGTGGTGCAGGTATGGCTTCAGTGTTGGAGTTCAAAACGAATGCATATCTTTGTTGACATCTGACAAACAGATTGTGAAATGACAGTAGCTCAGGAGTGTGCAAGGCAAGGTATCTGGCCACTGGAAAGGTTGCTGGTTCATCTACCTCTGGGTAAATTGTGGGGGTGCCCTTGAGCACTAAAGGGTTGACATTCATTTGAGGGCTATTTAAATGACCATAATGTGTTCCTTTTGCATGACTTTCCACAGGTGTGGTTCCAGAATGCCAGAGCCAAGGAGAAGAGGGCCAGGAGTATGAGCTCTGACTCTGCCGACAGAGAGCAGTCTGAGCTCTCTGCCGGGGCAGGGGAGAGAGACAGAGCTTAGAGAGGCACACAGGGATCATTTTTGCTTCCTCAAACGTCTTTGGAAAGTTCTTTCCAAACCCTCCCCCCTACCTACATCACCGCATACCCCCCACTCCCAACCACACACCTTACTGTAAACCCATACCCTGTCCCACTTTGCTGCCAAACCAGAACCCTGAACACCCCAAAGAGGCTGAGCCACAATGGCCCAAAGAAGCTCTTTCAACTCCCAAAGTATGAGAGCGTTCCATCCCAAACCCACAGCTTTTCCTCCTCGTCTTTTTCATCAAATGTCCTTTTCCCTGCCTGTTCCCCGCCCTGCCCCCTCCCCGCTGTCAGATCGAGAACTACACCCCCCATGTCCCACCAGACACTGAACCAAAACCAAACGCCGTATTTATTTAAACAACCAGATGCCACAGAGGCCAAAGAGCATTCTCCAAGTGTGTGACCTCACTGCCCAGCTAGACCTGCTGTCTACCTCTCTAGTCTCCATGACGGACTCTCCGCGGGCCCTTCAACAGACAGTTCTCGTCTGCTAGCTGTGTAGCATGTAGCCGGTCGTGACTTGACCGGAATAAAAAGAATTGTCAAAGAGATTTTAGTGTAAATATGAGAACTCCAAAAGAGAAACTTGAAGGAAAAAAAAAAAAAAAGTTAACAGAAGATGAACTGAAAGAAAAACAACAAAAAAAAAATACAAAAAAAGAAAATATCCTTGAAATGGACTGAGGTATTCACAAAGAGCTTTTACTGTCTCAGATTCCAAAGCTCGTAACCAAAATTTTACATGTTTGTGGGTTTAGTTTCAACATGTTGGTTTTTCATTTTCAAACCTGCAGAGCTGACGTCTGTCAAATAAGTGGGTGAAACCTGCGGCTAGCATTGCTACACATCGCACCAAAAGACTGACAGGGTGCAGTGAGCCGGCGCCACAAGCCACTGATGAGTCTTCTGTCGTGTACATCTCTGTACATCGTGTATGTTCCTTTAGTGGATAATGACCCAAATAGCACAGAAAGCAAAGGCCAGTTTGTCCTAAAAGGGACAAACTATTTTTATAGCACTCAACCATTATACTGTATATGAAAACATTAACCAAACTCAAATTTACATTGTGTGTGTTTAGTAATAGTTTCTTAATATAAAAATCTTATGGATTGAGATAAAACTGTCTTGCTTCGATATAATAGTGTCATGATTATGAGAAAAATGATGACAGCTTTGATATGTTAGGGTAAGGTGACTTACTGCCTTTCCTTACTATTTGAATATACCAATGGCTTACAAATGTTATGTGTTTCAATGTAAAGCTTTCTATGCTCAGGACTACAGTTCAACTTGGCTCTGTTTCAAAGGTGACCATAATACTACTATAACAGTTTTCTGTTCTCACAACAGAAGTGGCATGCTTTAAACCCTGAAGTATTACAAGATATCTAATGAACACACCTCTGTATTTCAAAGATCCGAGCTTTTCACCTCTTGAGTAGTAGATTGTTCCACAAACCTTATTAAGACTTAAAAGTGTTTAATAGTGTGAGGGGTAAATGTACAGTATTTAGCTTTTGTATGGTTGACTCATTGGATGTTTGTGTAACAGCTCCTTACCCGTGGGACGCGTCCGCGCAAAACAGAGAGGAGGGGAAAAAAACCCAACTTTGGATGTTATTGATGTTATTTTTGTACACTTTGGTTCCTTTTGTCCTTCTTCTACGCGTTTTGTTCCACTTCTTTCCTCTTCCTCTTTCCTTCTGTTTTTCCTGTTCATTTGCAACCAAGTCTTTTATTCTAACTGTAATAATGAAAATATAACAATAATAGCTAAACAATAATGAATGCTTTAAGACAGAAATCCAAAGACGTGATGATACTTTACCGTATGAACTACAAAAACGCGCTACTGTTTACTTGACGATGTGTTGCTATTTTTAAAGAAGGAAAGAGTCCCTATATTTAAGCTACTGTTTTCTGCCTCTCAATAAGCACACTGGAGACTGTAACCAAAACACCAAACTAGAGCCATGGCAGTCTGTAATATAACGGTTGAAAAGTTTTACTTCTCTTCAAAAATAAAATTGCGGTTTGTTATTTTTTTCTTTCGTTTTATTTTTTTTATTTTTTTTTTTTATTTTTTTTTTTTTTACCAGTGTTGAACTTCAGCCCTTAAGGATGTCCGGTTTGCTGCTAATGTACTGTAGTTTCTAACAATACTGTAGAAAGATGCATGCTCCGATCGCTTTACCTGTTAGGCTTTAATAACTACAAACTGTAAAGATACCTTGAAGCTGTTGATAACATGCCTACGTTATTCTGTCAAATGCATTCGCTCTGAGTTTGATTCCATCGTTGGCGTGTTCTGTATCGACTAATTATCCGTCGCCCAAAGAGATGAACAAAAAGATTTTTACCACTTTGCAATTGTAATTTTCATTTTATTTGGATAACATTTCTTATTAAGGTTGTAACGATATGCATTTGAAAAACGAACACATACGTTTCATTGGATTTGTCCTCGACAGTAAAATACACCGGGAGATAAATTTGGTTCGGGTTTCTTTCTAAAGCACTGATCAGCTCCAACACCTTTGCTTGAGATATTCACCAACATTGATTCACTTCTTTTCCATGTCACTTCTTTTCCATTTGTTTGCGTGGTGAAGAGAATGAAATAGACGCTGATCAGTGCTGCAGATTTCCATTTCAGTGCATTGTACTGAACATCACGTTATTCTGCATTTTGAGTGGGGACTGAAATCGTTACAGCCTTAATACTTCTATTTCTCAGACCACACACACACACACACACACACACACACACACACACACACACACACACACACACACACACACACACACACACACACACACACACACACACACCTATTTTGATACAGAAACGCTACCTGACGAAACTAACACGTCTACCAACATAGTATTCGCCTTTTTTGTTTTGTTCTGTTTTTTCTTAAATGTCCGCAGGCCGCCCGTCTGCTGAAACCACAGACGCAATGTCGCGGCTCTGAAACGTCCCAGCGTTTTGCTCTTTAATACAACCGATGTTTACGACAAAACCAATGAGATTTCTTCCTCCGCAGAGAAACGTGCATTCCAAATACAAGCAAGGCAGTTTCCGTTTGACTCCTATACACTCATTCCTGTCAACTGTTTGATTTAGCCGCTCTCCCCCCGGTCCCGGACCGAGAGATGTACATAGTGGACCCACCGTGGTGAAGGGATGCCGTTGTCCTTACTGTAGGTAAAACTACTGTTCCCTTGGTTTTTCCTTTTTTTATTTCCTGGAGATGTTGTTGCCATAGTGATGACCAAAAAGATACCTGTGATGTGCACCTGTCCTTATGTGCTCCTCCAGTGTTATTAGTGTGTCTCCCCCTCCCCCCCCCCCCCCCCCCCCCCCCCCCCCCCCCCCCCCCCCCCCCCCCCCTTACTGGTATGTGTGTGTGTGTGTGTCCCCCCCCCTGCCCGACCCCCACTTTCTCCACTGAGGTAAAAATAAAGTCAGATGTGGTGCACGCTCTGGTCTCATTTCATTTCGCTTTACACGGGGTGAAGCCATTTTGTGGATTTTAGACGATGCAAATATATAAATATATATTCAAATACATACACACACACACAGACGTACAACAGACCTACCTTGTATGTGAGTGTAAATATACAACATACACACAAGGCAGGGCTGTTGTACGTGTGTATCTGTGTGTGTGAGTGTGTATTTGTGTGTGTGTGTGTGTGTGTGCGGTGCCCGCTCTGCGCCGCGGTGTGTCAGCGTGGCGGCGGTGCTCGGTGAATGGAGCCCTGACCTCCGAGGTCACTTCATTAATTACATCTGTGACATTCAGCCAGATGAGTTTCCTTTGTGACTAAATGATATGATGAATATTAACGATGTCGGGTGAATTACACCGCGGCTTCTGCCCGTGCTGCCGCCGCGGCCGCCGTCGCTGCTGCTGATGATAATGTGTTTTACGACTCGGGGAGAGGAAGACGCGGGGGGAAGAATTGCACACTGCAGCAGATCAGGAGGACACGGAGGAGACGCGCTGTCACGCACCGCGTGCACTCACGCCTTGAGATCTCGCCGAGCGGGAGATTTGGGTCATTTTGGTATTTTCTGTGTGCAAGCGAAACTTTGAGGGGCTTGATGAAAGGACTGGGCCTTGTAAAATACTAATCCCCCCCCACACCCACACCCACACACACACACACACACACACACACAATCGCTTGACAACAGGCAGCACCAGTGGTGGCGCGTGCTGCTCTACGCCGTCTCAACCGATGGCCGCAAGAGATTCATTCGCTCGCCACGCCGGGGTGTGAGGGTGAGGAGAGGCGCGAGGGAGGGAGGGAGGGAGGGAGGGGGGGGGAGGGGGGGAGAGAGTGGGGGGGGGGGGGGGGGGGGGGGGGGGGGGGGGGGGGGGGGGGGGGGGGGGGGGGGGGGGGGGGGGGGGGGGGGTAATGGTGGGGCGCGGTCAACAAGGCCATGCCCAAACATAGACCAACCTGACACCCATACACTTACAA